>LR750276.1:5316-19007 GCA_902729485.2 Mus minutoides
TTTTTTTAGATTTTAAACTGACTTAATATACTTAGTTGCCCCAATAAATGAAAAAAATTAATTTTCTGAAAAGTAAAATTGAAAACAAATAATTGAATGGTTAAAAGTAAATTCTTATCATTCAATCCAAATGAGTGCTTTAAAACAACATGAAAATACAATTTAATGACTTGTTTTTGTGACATTACCTGAAAAATATCTTTAACTTAAAAAGAGCTACTCAACTGTTTAGTTCATAAGCAAGCATGTGAATGTTTAGTTAAAGATTCAAAATATAACTTATGTATTAATCATAAATGAAGATGGAACTGCAGTTTCATTACACGCTTGAAATATGCTGATAATTCAACTCAGAAAACTTTCTTTTAGATTGTAATTTACCCATGCGATTCAAACAAATAGTCTTCTTCCATTTAATAAAACAATTTGCATATTCTGAAAATCCACATTAAGCCAACGGGAAGTCCTTATTTTGATTCTATAGCTATTGAACCGGGAGGCAAACAAACTCATTATCACGCTGGATTTTGCTCTAAAAAACTATTAAAATGTAGCGGAGTGGGGAATATCAGTAGGTGAAAATGTTGACTGGCTAAATGTAATGGAGAATATTTTGTCTTAAAGAAAAGAATAAAAATAATAGGCTATCATTCCCATTCAATGTACTCGTATCACATGAACATTTTGTGGTTATGCAAACTTCAGGGACTTCTATTATTTCTTATGTATAGAGTCAGTCCAGAGGCACCGCCTCATTCTATGCTAGTAGGGTTTCTCCCAACATCTTGTAATTTTCAAAACTGGCTATAATTTTTTTGTTTAATTAAACATAAAATTGTATTCAATTTTCTTGTGGATTTTTGCAAATAAATAAAAGATTTATTACTAAGCTGACTTTGCCTGACAATATAAACTGTGTCCGAATAAAGTTATTTTCTTTATGTAAAATTCTCTTACTCTAATTAAAATTTCTTATCGCTGAAATGGAATAAGAGGCTGGACATTCAGAATACCCACTCTACCTTCAGGGAACCTGAGCTGGGTAATTTCTGCAATGCATTACTTTATAACGTTCTTCTCTTCTTTTACTGAATCTAAGTAGTAACAAGTCTTATGTCCTCGTGGCTATTGATTTTGCTAAAGATAATTATGCTAAGAGGAAGCTTTGTAATTGCATATTCCTGGAGAATTTAAATTCTGCCCAATAAAATTGAGATAATGTTGAAAGATATGTATACAATCTAGCAAAATCTAAACAATGAAGAAATTAAACCATCCCAATGTAAATGAATAAACTGCACAAAATTTAAAATACATTTCAAAACGCTCACATTAAAGAACCTTGAAAACAATGGACAAAATTGATATATACGTAAATTCTGAAAATAAGAAGAAACTGCTATAAACTTTGTACTAACCTTAACAATGCATTTTGCCCATTTGAAGTCCATTTAACCTGATTTGAATCTTGTTTTTGTCAGAGCTTTCTGAATAATGGATTCCAGGCTTAGGCATGTAGCCGCTGTTAAATGAAATGAAAATATGATCATATGGTGGTACTTTCTTGAATGCACGTTGATTACTGTGTTTACATAGGCTCTGAAAAGGAGGAGTTGTGACTATAAAAGTCAGGATCTCATTTTAGATCAACCTGCATAAAAGCTGAATGCAATCAATGTTCTCTGATATAAACAGGAAAAATGCAAAAGAGGACATCTAAAATCAGCAAAAATAAACAAACAAACAAACAAACAAACAAAAAACTGCATGTAGAGATAGAACTTAACCAGTTGCTCTAAAATGTTCATTAGTACATCCACGGTAGCTCACCGGAAAAAAAAAAAAAAAGCTAATGCTCATAAAATGTATTAAAGCATCAAGTGCTATAGATATCAGATTGTTCACTGAGATATGTAGAGAAGCAGTTAAATTTATTATCAAATAGGAGTTAATACATTTAAGCATTTGGAATATTTGTCATTTTCTATCTAGGAAGATATGTTCATAGCTAGAAGTAGCTTCAGTGTCTATGTCTGCAGGAAATGTAAATGGGGAGCATCTCCTAAAAATGCAGACCATCCTGGATGCTGTCTGTACCTTGTCCTCAGTACCTCTCCCTGGATAAAGGGGCATCTTGTTTCAGGGCAATCCTAGAATACACAATGTTGTCTGTTACTACCCTGTGGACTGTGTACACTCAGCCTATCTGCTGGTTCACTGAGATATTGTGTCTAATCCTCCCGAAATAAAACAAACACTCATGCAAACAGCAGGAGTTATAACACATACTTCATAAAGAAACAGACATGAAAAGCTTTCCTTTCAGACTCAAGAAAATATTTAAAAATTGTGAAATTAAAAATTTTATGCATAGTTTGACTTAAAAGCAAGTATTTAAGAGAAAATGTGCCCTGAAGTTTTAACTTGGATTAATCTGTTATTTTTTTTATACATGTTGGTTCACTGTATATTTGAAATTATCTAAGTCCACCATTCCATGTTTAATCAGAATCTTTTACTGCTGTTGAGTTTTCCAAGTTATTTGCAAATTTTAGGTAGTAAACTCTTGAAGATATAAAGTTTACAAAATTTTTGTCACATGATTTAAGTTTTCTCTTCACAATGTTGATTTTCTTATTTATTTATTTATTTATCTATTTATTTATTTATCTATGTATGTGTTTGTTTACATACCGAATCCTGCCCTGCCTCCCAGTATCCCTCACAGAGTCTCTTCCGCCATCCACCTTCCATATTCTGAGAGGGTGGAAAGCCCATGGTATCCTCTAGCCTGGTGTGTCATGTTTCTGCAGTCTTAGAGGCTTTCTCTGACTGAAGACAGACAAGGGTGCCATGGAGACTGAGCTGCCTTCAGGTTATGATATGTGCTAGGAGCTTCAGCCCAGACCATCTAGATTCTTTGGTTGCAGGCTCAGTCTCTGAGAGCTTCCAGGGGTTAATTGATGCTCTAATATTTCCTAAGGTTTCTATCCCTGTCAGCACCTCCAATCTTCTCCCCAGCTCTTCCATCAGGGCCCCTGTATGGCTGTGGGGATCTGTGTCAGTTAGCTGCTGTGCAGAGTTTCTCAGAGGGTGCTGATGCTAGGTTCTTGTGTACATGCATAAGAGAGTGGCATTAGTAGGGTTAGGGATTGGGGCTCGTTCCTGGGATGAGTCTCGCCCCTGGGATGAGTCTCAAGTTGGCCTGGTTATTGGTTGGCCATTCTCTCAGACTCTGCTCCATATTTTCCTTGCATTTCTTTCAGACATGACACAATTTTGGTAGAAAGTTTAATGGGTGGATTGGTGTCTTTATCCCTCCACTGGGTGTCCCTCCTGGATTCAGGAGGTGGGCTTCTTTAGGTTTCATCTCTGTGTCTGCATTGACTCCCGTGAGCCTCCTCTATCCCATCCCACTTGGACGTGCGAGTGATTCCTCCAACTCCTCAACTCAGGCAGTTGCAGATTTCCATTAATTCTCATCACTCTCTGGGTCTCTTCTATGTCTCTCTTGGATCCTAATCCTGCCCCCTCCCTTCTCCCACCCAGGTCCCTCTCTCTCTCTCTGCCTCCCATGACTATTTTGTTTCCTCTTCTAAATAATATTTAAACACCCTTGTTTGGGTTTTCCTTCTTATTTAGCTTTTTGGTTCTGTAGAATGTAGCATGGGTATTTTGAACTTAGGGGTGAATAGTTCATTGTTAAAAAGTTTTAGTTTAATGAGTCCCATATGAGTATTTTTCACATTTTCATATAGATCAGCTTGGCTCATCATCCTGAAACATTTTCTCTATGTTTCATCCCATTAGGCTCATTCTTTTAGATCTTATACTTAATAATCTATTTTGAGCTGGTCTTCAGAAAGCAAGAATCCATTTTCCTTATTTTGCATATAGATTCCCTATTTTTCAAGTGCCATTATGTAAATGGTCACTCTTCTATTTTATATAGGTTTTGGTATTGTTTGCTTAAGATAGAGTCTGATTATGTAGCCTTAGCTGGCTTGAAACTCCCTATGTAGAACACGCTGCCCCAGAACTCAGAGAAATCTGTCTGTCTCTGTTTCCCCAGATTTGGGAGTAAAGTTGTGTCAGCATTGCTAATTCCTAAGAACACTGCTGAAAATCAGTTGAAAATCAGTTTCCTTAGATGGTAAGATTTGCTTAAACTCTCTGCTTCTCTACCTTTGTACGTGTCCATGTCCAACAACTTGTGTATAAGTGCTGGGACTTTGTGGTATATTTTTAAGTAAGCCAGTATAATTTCTCTTGATTTATTCCTTTTGCTTTAGTTATTTTTAAATATTTTATTTGTTATGTTTACAATATAATTTTATATTGTATTTGGAGGTTATGTTGAATATAGTTTGCACACTCAGGAATCCTATATAAACACTAACCTGGAAGCCATGGGATATTCAGAGAAGACATGGTACAGACCCCGGCAGGCTCTGTTCAAGCTGCATCAGCCTCTGAGTTCATAAGAGCTCTGATCCTGTTACTTTAGAGGAATTCATTTTCTTAATTTCCTCTGTCCTCTCTGACTACTACAATCTTTTTGCTTTCTCTTCAGTAGGGATCCCTGAGCCATGGAGGGAAGCAGTTGATAGAGATTTCCAGTTCAGAGATGAGTGTTTACAGTTTGTCTCTACATAATGTTCAGATGAGGGTCTCTGTACTTGTTACCATCTGATACATGAGAAAGCTTCCCTGGTGATGGCTGAGCAGGAAACTGATCAATGAATATAACAGAATATCATGAGGAGTCCTTTTACTTTGATAGTCTTCTTTTACTGTTTTTAGAAGAGTAGTTTTATTAATAAATTTATTTATTTATTTATTTATTTATTTATTTATTTATTTATTTATGCTTTCTGAGACAAGGTTTGTCTGCGTAGCCCTGGATGTCCTAGAACTCACATGCTAGGCTGGCCTAGTATTCAGAAATCTGCCTGTCTCTGACTTCCAAGTGCTGGGATTAAAGTTGTGAACCACTACCAACTGGCCAGTAATTTTTTTTTTTAATGTGCACTATTACTTGGTTTTATCCTACATCCATTAAATATCTAGTCTTGGTTCTAGATCACACACCCAACATCAGGCACTGATTTTATCTTTTAGATTAGGCCTTGAATTAGATCAAATATTGGTTGGTTATTTCCACAAGCTTTGCAACACCGTTGCAAAACAAACAAACAAACAAACAAACAAACAAACAAACAAAAAACCTTGCAGGCAAGACAGCATTGTGAAGCATGCAGAATACCATGATAGCTTTCAGAGCACCTTCCTATACCAAAAATAAATAAATAAATTAATTAATTAATTAATAAGTCAAATCTAGGTGATAGGGATGACGACTCTATGAAGACACTAGTTTGATATCACCATGTTCAAGGGCTTATATAGGTGTCCCCTTCAGCAATGGGGTCTCGATGTCAGTTTGTGAAAAGAAACCTATAATCTTGGCAACAGGATGTGTTATTTGAGGTTTCCCATGTGACCTCTTTGACCACCAAATCAATTAGAAGCAGCGCAATCCCTGTAATTGAAGCTTCATTCTATGACAAGAGATTGCCCTTTGGGACTCTGTCTCCCTTATTATTTGGAGATGTCATTTATATCACCTTCATATCTGCATTTTAGGGAATTTCTACTTGATTAGGTGTCCACACTACCACTCAGCTGCTCCTTCATTTCACCATATCTTCCCATTTGCGTTGTTTCAGTCTCGTCTTCCTTTTCCAGCCCCACATGATTGAGCTGTTACACTTCCCTGTCCATGCATAACTAATTTTATTTTATTTTCTTAATGTATCTCAAGTCCCTTACTCTATACCTATCCTCTGAGGTTCTGTAGATGATGTCTTGGATGTCATTGGCAGCTAATATCCACACACAAGCAAATGCATAACATATTTCTTTTTCTCTGTGGTGCCTCACATCAGATTGTTATTTTGCTTATGTTTATGTTGTTTTGTTTTATTTGTTTGCTAGTTCTATCCATCTCTCCATGTATTTCATAATTTCATATTTCACATCACATTTTCATTATCCATTTTTTCTGTTGAGGTACATTCAAGTTATTTTAGGTTTCTGATTATTATTTTTAAAAAAGCATCAATGAACATGTTTGAATTATAGTAGGTTGGGACCACATTTCTGTGGTAGAATGAAGCATCCTTTGGATATATGTCCTAGAGTGGTATGGTGTCCTGGTTAGTTTTATGTGAAACTGTACCTTTGGCACAGGTATAGTTATTTAAAGGCTGAGTTAGTTATGAATAGCAAGCCAATAAGCCCTACCTTCCATGGTTTCTGCATCAGCTCCTGTTTCCAGGTTCCTACTCTGTTTGACTTCCTGCCTGCCTGAATTCCTTCAATGATGAACAGTACGAGAGAAGTACAACCAAATAAACCTTTTCCTTGCCATGTTTCTTGTTGATGGTGTTTCGCCAGGGCCAAGATGTGGGAGCGGGTGGGTAGGGGAGCAGGGCTGGGAGCGGGGAGGGTATAGGGAACTTTCTGGATAACACGTGAAATGTAAATGAAGAAATTATCTAATAAATGTTGGAAAAAATAGCAATGTGTAACCTTAACTAAGAAAAGTGGTATAGCTGGATCATGGGTTAGATCAATTCCCATATTCTTGAAGAACCACCACGCTGATTCCCATGGTGGCTGTGTAAGTTTACACTCCCACCAACAGTGGATGAGTATTCCCCTTGAAGAATGACCATGCTGATGCCCATGGTGGCTGTGTAAGTTTACACTCCCACCAGCAGTGGATGAGTATTCCCCTTGAAGAACCACCACACTGATTCCCATGGTGGCTGTGTAAGTTTGCACTCCCACCAGCAGTGGATGAGTACTCCCCTTGCTCTACATCCTCACCAGCATGAGATTTCACTAGCTTTATTAATTGTAGCCACTTTAAGATGAAATCTTAAAGTAATTTTTATTTGCCTCATTTGTTAGCTTATGATGAATGTAATGATTTACATATGGTTGGTCTAGGAAGTGGCACTATTAGAAAGTATGACCCTTTTGGAATCAGTGTGGCCCTGTTGGAGTAGGTGTTTCAATGTGGGAAAGGGCTTTAAGACCCTCACCTTAGCTTCCTGGAAGCCAGTATTCCCCTATCAGCCTTCAGAAGAGGATGTAGAACTCTTAGCTCCTCCTGCACCAAGCCTGCCTGCACACTGCCATTCTCCCACCTTGATAACATTGGACTGAATCACTGTTTCAGAGGAAACTCTAAGCCAGCCCCAATTAAGTGTACTTATAAGAGTTGCCTTGGTCATGATGTCTGTTCACAGTAGTAAACCCCTAACTAGGACAATGTGTTTCTGTACAAGAAGACATCAACGTATCTGCTCTTTCTAAACACAAGATGTTGTGTCCTTATATACATTCTGTTTTTTTTATCATCTTTTATAATTTTCATGGTACAGAACTGTTGGCTAATTAACTTTGTTTCTAGGTGGTTTCAAATGTTTTGTAATAACTATGTTAATTTTTCATCATTATTGTAAACAAATTCATGACTTCATTTTTATTTCTGATAATTTGCTAGTGGGTTATACAGTAATTCTCCTATTTTGTGTGTGAGTGTGTGTGTGTGTGTGTGTGTGTGTGTGTGTGTGTGTGTGTGTGTGTGTGTGTGTGTGAGAGAGAGAGAGAGAGAGAGAGAGAGAGAGAGAGAGAGAGATGATTTAGTGTCCAGCATCTATTGGATACATATATTGTTTTTTAGTAGTTTTCTGTAATATTTGAAGTGTTTCTGTTTAAGAAGTTATCGTCTACAAAGTGACATGTAAGGTTGATTAAAAACATAAAACAAAAACTTTAACTGTCAAAGAAGAAAGAGAACAATAAACAAACACTGGCTTCATCAAGTACCCATGAAAACTAAATAAGGAATAGCAAATTAAAATTTTAATTAGTAGGGCCTTGTAATGTAGATGAGTTATCCTGGAATCTTTGAAAGTGAAACAAGTTTTGTGTATGACATATATATATATATATATATATATATATATATATATATATACACATATGTGTGTGTGTGTGTGTGTGTGTGTGTGTGTGTGTGTGTATTAAAAACCTGTAAAATGGCTGAGCAATGATGGCATATGCCTTTAATTCCAGAACTCTGGAGGCAAAAGCAGGCAGATTTCTGTGTTCAAGGCAAGCCTGGCCAACAGAGTAAGTTATGACAGCCAGGACTATACAGACAAATCTTGGAGAGAGAGAGAGAGAGAGAGAGAGAGAGAGAGAGAGAGAGAGAGAGAGAGAGAGAGAGAGAGAAAGCCCGTAAAATGTCCCCTCTTCATGTATTTGGCCTCTCAGTCAAACTTCTGAGAACGAGTACACACTGTTATAGGAGTCCACACTATTATAGGGGTGAGTCCACACTGTTATAGGAGTCCACACTGTTTGTTATAGGAGTCCACACTGTTATAGGAGTCCACACTGTTTGTTATAGGAGTGCACTACACTGTCTGTTATAGACAGCACTGTGCTAAGATGATGCTTGTAAGCCACAGGCAGGATGAACAAATGCTTAGAGAAGAACCAGGGCTATTTTACATCTGTATCCAGGTAGCTACAGCTGGCCTGTGGGAACACAGCTATGGCATAAATACTTCCTGTAACGTGGGGACATTTCTTCAGTATGACTCAGCTTGGGATTTGTTTTGTTTCCCACAGAACACAGGCAATCTTCTAGTTCCCGCCTCTGCTGTGGGAAATCTAAGAAGAAATTGTTCTCCTGTGGTAGGAGACAGCTGTGACAGGCACAGTTTTGTCATAAGTGTGTAAGAGACATATTTTCCATTAACTTTACAGATGGGATGAGTTTGTGGAACAGATAAAAGAGAACAAACTGTATGAAACCATGGATAAATAAATTGAGATAACTATAAACCCATACATAAAAATCAAGGTATTTTTAACTGAAGATAAATTAGGAAAACTGCATTAAAAATTAGCAAGTAAAATTATACTTCTGAAAAATACTTTTATTTGTGACTGAAAATAAAAAGCCTTAAAATCTAAAATGGGAGACAAAAGAGGAAAGTAAATATGAGAGGGGAAAAAAGGCTGTGAAATTTACCTAAATCGCATCTCCAAGAGTCCAAGAGAATCTCCCTATGGAGATACCAAAATCAATGTGGGAGGCAACTTAAATGAGACCTGAATATAAATTTCAGGATAAATGGATGGATGGAAGTGGATATCTATATGCTGGGTTGTGAATCTATTGTTGGACCTATGTAAGACTGTGCATTGTGGCAGTAAATTACCTCTTCTACATGCAAACTGTCTTATGAGCCACCTTACTGTAATATTTCTCACAATTGATTCTATAAAATTGAGTTTAATGCTAATAAAATATGTTTACAGGGAGCAAAAATTGAACATTTAAAATTGAAATCCAAGTCAAACTCTTCAGCTTAGCAGGCTCTTTGAAGGCTGTAAAAGGCAGAATAATGCCTCCTAAAAATAGATGTACCCAACACCTGGGACCAGAGATCATGTGACCTTCAATAATGCATAAAGAGGATAGCTAACATGAAAGAATCAGACCCCAACATAAATGAAATATTAAGCATGATATGAATGTCCCCTCTGAGGAAAAATGAAGAAAGAGGAGATGGTGCAACCGTGTGGAATAAAAACAGGCAGGAAGGACTCAAAAATATGAAAGACTCTCTAACTGAAGTGAGTGTCTTTGAAGATGGAGGGAGGGCCATGATCCAAGCAGTGTGGGAAGCTTTTGGAAGCTCAAATCCAGTGTGGGTTGCCATCCTTCAAGGAGACAGAGACTTCAGGCCTCCAGTGGCAAGTTTTTCTTTCACAAGGCTAGCAACTTAGACAACTTTAAAATAGACAGTCTTCTTAGGATCCAGAAAGAAAGTGTCTTGACAGGCTGATAAAACCAGGGTTGGGTTTCTGAAATACATAACTGTAAAGAAAAAAGAAAAAAAAAACACATTAAATGTGTTAGTTTGAAGTGTTAAATTTACAGCCATATGCTATGGTGGCAATGGAAGCCCATGGTTTTCAAATCATCAGTCTGTCATAATTATGTGAGTGGATATTATAAACTTATTTTGTGAGCAGTACCACCAAGGGCAAGATTTTTATTCTCATGACAGTACATATGTCTGTTGTGATCATTCCCATTATTCAGATGAGAATTAAAATCTAGCAATAAAGTAGCTTTTCAAAGGGAACACAGCTGGGTAAGTAGTAGTTAAACTATGACAGATTTGATTTTGGGCCTCTTAGGGTTGCATTTATGTTTGTGTAGATTCGCTCCTGGTAATGCTTGCTTAGACATTCTGCTTCACCAAAATAAATGCCTTTAAATCAATGATGCAATGATTTATGGAAGATGAATCAAGTATTTTATTGTCATTTGAATAAGAAAAAATATTTTAATATACATGCAAACAATATAGATTACCACATATAATTCCTTTAAATATATTTGCCTTAAGTAGTTAAAGGATGTATTTACAAGGTTTGTAATTAAATATTCATTAGATAAATTTTAAGGCATAGCTTAAAATCAATTTTGGCAAGGTAAATAAAAATGGTCATTTAATTATATGTGAAATAAAGCCCCCACTCCGAATTATTAAGTTTTACCACCAGTAATAGGCTATAAATAAAACTATTTCTGGGTAAATATTTTCACTGGAATACCCAGAAATGTTAACAGTATTTACAAGCATGCATTTAATATAAAGTGAAATTTTATGTGTGCTTTTGCATATAAGTATGTGTGCATGCACATGGAATCTTGAGTATGGTCTGGGTTGTCAATCCTCCTCAAGAGGTATCCACTCCGATTTTGAAACAGGTCTGTTTTTGGCAACTCTAGGCTGGCTGGTCCATCAACCCCCAGGATTTCTTAATATCCCCAACACTGGGATCATAAAAGCTTGCCACCATGCCTGTCATTTCTTACATTGGTGCTGGATATGAGACTTAAGACTTCATGTTCACCTGCCAAGCAGTTTTTGAACATTACTTCCAGGTCAGCTTCGTGTATACATTAAAGAAAATGTCATTCAAGTTTCTATTTTCTAATTTGTCCTGAGGCTATGTGCAACATTTCAGATACTGCTTTTTTTTTATACCCTTTTCTTTAGCACAAGTAATCTAGCAGTGCAGTTTATATGTGAAGTCATCCCTTTTTTCCTGCAATGAGGTGAGAGATCAGGAGTTTGCCTGCTGCCCGTGTTCATATGAAATTCTCTTTATATATTCAAGGCTGTTCTTAAACCCATGATGTGCCTTATTCTGTTCTTAAACCCATGCATGATGTGCCTTATTCTGCCTGCCAAGTGTTGAGTTACAAAAATGTAACCAACCCTATTCAAAAACCTCAAAAAATCATTTATTTTACAATTATCAAATGTTCCTATTTTAAAATTTTATTTTAGTATATGATAATTCCAGTGGAGTATATGCAGTGACATGTAATATTTCCAGAAAAGGAACCATGAACTCAACAAACAAACAAACAAACAAACAAACAAAATCTTCTCTGATTTAGTTGTCAGAAAGTTGATATTTGCTGGAATATGCAATGCTAAGTTTTAATTATCAGCTCTGAATATAGTATAGAATATCTTGGGAAAAGTATATCAACAAGGAATATTTTCCATGAGGATAGACTATGAGTGTGTATGTGGGGATTACCTTGATTACATGAATTCAAATTGGAAGTCTAAGCCTTAAGATTAATGGCACGTGCCCTGGGTGGGGTTAGGAGTGTACAGAGTGTAAAAACCAGTCATGCATCCATCCTCTCTTTATCCTTGACCATGGGTCTAAGTTGCTGCTTTATTTACCAGCCTTGACTTTCTTTCAGTGATGTACTGAAACCTGGAGTTGTAAACCAAATAAACCTTTCTCTCTTAAAGATATTTTCTTTGAGATACTTTATCAAAGCAACAAGAAATAGAACTAAGACAGAAATCATAAGTAGTAGTAGTGTTATTCTTATGATAAAATTTAACATACAGAGTTTCAAAAACCTGGAGCAAATTGTTTCTATGAAGGGCAAGTATTTCATAGGTTGGACTACAAAAGATATTGAAGGCTGGTTGCAGAGTTTAATAGACTATGCTAATGTGAACTTGGGAGACAGTAATGCTTAAGGAAATGCAGATAATGGAGGACCAGCCTTTGATGTTTTAAATGAATCAAAAATATTAGAGATTTGAATATGAGCTATTCTCACGATGTTCCGGCCAAGAATTTGTATATATTATATCTGTACCCTTAAAGCTTGAATAAGATTAAGCTTTATATTGATGGACTGATGTGCTTTAGTGAAAAAAAATGTAGGCAGGAAAGTATAGTGGCTTGTGCTATAGGAGTTGTAACTAATAAAAAACCAGTTGCCCTGGAGAGAAGTCTTCAGTACTGCACATGTTTGTTGAAGGGTCCTGCACGAAAAACCCCATCCAACAGAAGTTCCAACTTTCTAGGATCTGAATTAATCTAGGTAAAGAAAGTCTAAGATGAAAGGATTCCCCTTTTCAGAAAAGGATAATGGGTGCTACATGGAAAGAGTTCCTTCTTCAGGCTCAACACATAAAAAATGCAACACGTATGGTCCAAGTAAGCCAGGCTGCATTTTGAACTAGAAGCAGAACTTAGTGTTGTAAATGTTGTGCCTCTGAAGGCACCAGGCATTCATGTGGTTTACATATATACCTGCTAGCAAAAATCTCATTAAAAAATGGAGTGCATCTCCTTTCACTAAGGTCAAGTCTAAGTGGTTGATGGACCTCCACATAAAACCAGAGACACTGAAAATTATAAAGGAGAAAGTGGGGAAAAGCCTCGATGATATGGGCACCAGGGAAAAATTCCTGAACAAAACAGCAAAGGCTTGTGCTATAAGATCAAGAATTGACAAATGGGACATCATAAAGTTGCAAAGCTTCTGTAAGACAAAAGATACTGTCAACAGGACAAAAGGGCCACCAACAGATTGGGAAAGGATCTTTACCAATCCTAAATAAGATAGGGGACTGATATCCAATATATATAAAGAACTCAAGAAGGTGGACACCAGAAAATCAAATATCCCCATTAAAAAGTGGGGCACAGAGTTAAACAAAGAATTCTCAACTGAGAAATACCGAATGGCTGAAAAGCACTTGAAAAAATGTTCAACATCCTTAATCATCAGGGAAATGCAGATCAAAACAACCCTGAGATTCCACCTTACACCAGTAAGAATGGCTAAGATTAAAAATTCAGGTGACAACAGATGCTGTTGTTGATGTGGAGAAAGGGGAACACTCCTGCATTGTTGGTGGGAATGCAAGCTAGTTCATCCACTCTGGAAATCAGTCTGGCAGTTCCTCAGAAAATTGGACATAGTACTACCGGAAGATCCTTCAATACCTCTACTGGGCATATATCCAGAAGATATTCCATCTGGTAACAAGGACACATGTTCCACTATGTACATAGCAGCCTTATTCATAATAGCCAGAAACTGGAAAGAACCCAGATGTCCCTCAACAGAGGAATGGATACAAAAAATTTGGTATATTTACACAATGGAGTACTACTCAGCTATTAAAAACAATAAATATATGAAATTCCTAGGCAAATGGATGGATCTGGAGGCCATCATCCTGAGTGAAGTAACC
>LR750276.1:19107-37806 GCA_902729485.2 Mus minutoides
AGAAAGTACCCAAGGAGCTGAAAGGGTCTTCAACCCTCTAGGTGGAAGAATAACCATGAACTAACTAGTACCCCCTGAGCTCATGACTCTAGCTGCATATATAGAAGAGGATGGCCTAGTTCGCCATCAGTGGGAAGAGAGGCCCCTTGGTCATGCAGACTTTATATGCCCCAATACAGGGGAACGCCAGGGCCAAGAAGTGGGAGCGGATGGGTAGGTTAGCAGGGCCGGGAGGGGGGAGGGTTTAGGGAACTTTCTGGATAACACTAGAAATGTAAATGAAGAAAATATCTAATAAAAGTTGAAAAAAAAAAAGAAAAAAAAATGGAGTGCAGAATGAATGGGTCTGCCCTGGGCTTTTAAAATTTCAGCTTTCTTTCAGTGACATACCTCCTCCATCAAACTATAGCTACTACAAAAAGGCCTATCTCTGTGGTCTTCAACATGAGGATTAAATCGCCCTTAAAAAGTAGTTGCATAAGACCAATGGAACATGTAGATATTTAGATTATGATACATAACAGTAGCAAAATTAGTTATTAAGAAGTATTAAAAATAATTTCATGTGTGGGTATCACCACAACAGGAGAAACTACATTAAAGGGTCACAGCATTAGGACAGTTGATAACTACTGTCTTAATTGTCCCTAACCAGCTCATCAACTGTAGCCCAAACATGAAAAACTTTTTAAAAGACAGACCATGTTAGGTAGATTTCTAAAGAATTTTTAAGACTACTTTTTGATATATCATAAGAAAAGAATATTGAAGAAAGAAGCGCAGAACATAGAAACTAGCAATAAATGACTTTAAAATTTTGGAGATCTCTAGATGGCAAAAGATTCTAAATTTAAAATGTTACTGCAAAAATCTTGGCAGACAAGAAAATCTGATATATATACACATACATACCTTGGCTAGACTATCAGACAGAACCAATCAAAGAGATGTCATAACTGAAAGAGGCTTTTCGATGTTTTGGGGCCTCTCCAAACCCAATCCTGCCCATTGACTCTACTTCAAAGGTATAGGTATACTAACTGTCCCTCAGTCATCTAAACAGAAAAGGTGAGCAGAGAGAAGAAATTACCCTCAGAAAGCTTTACAGTTTTTCATTTGACTAATAATGTGAAACTTATGGAACTTATATAACCCGCAACATTATTAAGAAGATAGTTTCATATCAATTATTGCAACTTAGTTTGAAGATGCTAAGGGAAGATGAACTCAAATATATTAGACCCCCCCAAATCTTAATGACAAGAAAACCAATAATTGTACAATGGGTAATTTCTGTTGGCCTGAAGGAAAGAGATAATCATAATGCTAAGAGCCTAGAGTATTACCTTTGAAGGGCTGGGTGATTACTCTCAAGCCTTAAAGTATAGTCATGAAACTCTATTAGAATATACCTGTGGTGGTTTGAATAGGAATGCCTGCCCCCAGACTCATGTGTTTGAATGCTTGGCCCTAGGATATAGCACTATTAGGAGCTGTGGTCTTACTGAAGTAGATGTTTGCTTGTTGGAGGAAGTATGTCAATATGGAGGCAGGTTTTGAGGTCTTATATGCTCAAGTTATGCCCAGTGTAGGTCATAGTCACCTTCTGATGCCTGTGGATCCAGATGTAGAATTCTCCATAGCATAGACTAAACAACTACTGGAACATTAGACCTTCCATGGCTAAACAGCCATTGTTGGAAATTGGACCACAACTTGTAAGCCATTCATATATATATATATATATATATATATATATATATATATATATATATATATATGTGTGTGTGTGTGTGTGTGTGTGTGTGTGTGTGTGTGTGTGTGTATAAAGTACACACAAATTGACTGTTATGACACAGACTATCTTTGCTATGTTTGCTAGAAATTCTGACACATCATTGCTGGCTGTTCTTGAACCTCATTATCCATAAATTTCTAGATTCATTTCATCTCCCTTCCTTAATGTTCCAAAGCGTTACATT
Source organism: Mus minutoides (assembly GCA_902729485.2). Taxonomy (NCBI): domain Eukaryota; kingdom Metazoa; phylum Chordata; class Mammalia; order Rodentia; family Muridae; genus Mus; species Mus minutoides. Next base: position 21,090 of record LR750276.1, read on the forward strand.
TCTTGACTATTACCTCAATGCACTGTTTCCTTGTGACATTTTTGATCATCTAGCAGAAAACATAGCTAAAGGAAGCTTCAAGGTTATATGGCACTTTTCTCGGGAAAAGAGACATCAGATTAAATGCAATTAACCTAACTAATCTAAGATATATATATATTCTATAAGTTCTTTTACTCTATTACCTAATATACTTTCACTCTTAGGTTTCTTTTATTTTTATTTTTGTTTTTATTTTTGTTTTTGTTTTTGTTTTTTCATTTTTCGAGTCAAGGTTTTTCTGTGTCTCCCTGGCTGTCCTGGAACTCACTTTCTAGACCAGGCTGGCCTAGAACTCAGAAATCTTCCTGCCTCTGCCTCCTGAGTGCTGGGATTAAAGGCGGTGTGCCACCACGCCCAGCTAGGTTTCATTTCTTGCATCAGTGATCTGGAATAAGTATCACTATGTTTTATATATATATATATATATATATATATATATATATATATATATATATATATATAATATTTTTATAACACAAGTAATAACAGATTTCTGTACTTAGTATTTGTAACTAATTAATTAGATGTTTATGCCTCATCTACACTTAATTTAGTTAGATGGAGAAAATCTAGGCTTTAAGCTACTAAAATAATAATATGGAACTTGTTGGAACATTGAGGAAGGGAGGTGAAATGAATCTAGGAATTTGTAGACTGAGGCTCAGGAAGAGCCACCAATGCTGTGTCAGAATTCCTAGCAAAGATAGTCTGTGTCACAACAGTCAATACGTGTGTACTTCGTTGTTACACAGCAATTTTAAGCTACTATAAGATTGGCGCATGCCTTTACTGGAATAATCAGTTTCCTAAACATACACTTGAATGCCATTGTCTCATCTCACATCAGGCACCAAAGGAGCACTAACCATGTTGTAGTGACTGTTAAAGGTCAACTGCTCAACCAGTCTGCCAGGCAGTGCTTTTCTTAGATTAGTTAGGTTAATTGCATGGAAACAAATGTCTCTTTTGCCTGGAAAAGTGCCATATAACCTTGAAGCTTCCTGTAGGTATGTTTTCTGCTAGGTGAGCTAAAATGTCACAAAGAAACAATGAATTGAGCCAATAGGCAAGAAACTAATAAATAAACAATCATACCTCTTATAAAGAATAATAGACTCTAAATTAGTGCTCTCATCATCATTGGCTAATGACTATCCATGGGATATAATTTTGTAAGAGCTCTTCATTCTTGATGTTAATATTCAAAGTTATCTTTGTAAGCATTTTATAATATATCTGTTGTACATGTCAGTTGAATCCATTTTATCATGGCTGCTCATCAAGTTGAACCTTTGTTACTTGGAGCCAAAAGTATCTCTGCTAATGGAATGAAAACAGAACTTGAAAGTTTTCTACTAATGAAATGGATCAAAAGCCAGCAATACACAATTTAATATTCTAAAAATGCTTTGCCTTCATCTCTGCAGATATTGAACTTTCTACAGTGGATATTAATTTCTCATTATTTTTCTTTTATGCCTATTTTCTAGTATATTTTTGGAAATGTTCTTATGTTACTAAACTCTCTTATGGTTATTCTTTTCTTTTCATGCTTTAAATAAGATTCCTCTGTTACAGTGTAATAGTTACTTTCAAAGTTATCACATCACCAAGCACTAGAATAACCAGTTTCCTTACTGTCCTTTATTCATTAGGTCTCCACATTTGCATTCCATGATCATTTACTTTTGTATCCTCAGATCATTCTTATATGTTACATCAATTTATTAAGCTACATATGTTTCTTTTTGGTTGCCCAAACATTTCCATGAAATTCTATTTAATTTCCTTTGATTTCTTTTATACACATTTCTCAATGTATTTGCTAGGGTCCAGTAGGGTAATTAAAACCAAACAGTACTTATGAAGAAAAAAAATGGATTAAATTGGCATAACCTAGAGTATTATATATGTTACTAAAGAAAAGCAAGAGACTAAAAGAACAAGGAAAGAGAATGAGTGGAAAAAACTATCATCCCTCAAGCTAAAGACAATGGGAAGATGACAGAATTGTCAAATCTGAAGATGGAAGAATTTTCTTAGATTTTTCAAAGTCAAAAGGGTGTATAGGGGAGCAGGGTGGAGGGAGGATATAAGGGACTTTCAGGATAGCATTTGAAATGTAAATGAAGAAAATATCTAATAAAAATTGAAACAAAAGTAAGACCCCTGAGGAAGGAATGACCGTTCTGAAGAGTGTGCCTATATAAGGACATAACAGCCATTTCCACAAAGCTGAGAGAGGACATCTTCGAAAAACCAGTACTTGAAATGTTGCCACAACATGATGAAACCGTGCTGCCTGTAAGAGCAGACTACCCAGCAGGGACTTCTACAGAACTCACAAGCAGAGGTGACTCATTTAATAGCCAGACAGGAAGAAGCAAGCTGCATTTCCCTCTGCTAGATACCTACCCTCTAGATACCTGCCCTCTAGATGCCTACCCTCTAGATGCCTACCCTCTAGATACCTACCCTCTAGATACCTGCCCTCTAGATGCCTACCCTCTAGATGCCTACCCTCTAGATACCTACCCTCTAGATACCTGCCCTCTAGATACCTACCCTCTAGATGCCTACCCTCTAGATGCCTACCCTCTAGATGCCTGCCCTCTAGATACCTACCCTCTAGATGCCTGCCCTCTAGAGACCTACCCTCTAGATGCCTGCCCTCTAGAGACCTACCCTCTAGATGCCTTCCCTCTAGATACCTACCCTCTAGATGCCTGCCCTCTAGAGACCTACCCTCTAGATGCCTGCCCTCTAGAGACCTACCCTCTAGATGCCTACCCGCTAGATGCCTGCCCTCTAGATGCCTGCCCTCTAGATGCCTACCCTCTTTCTGTGATTCCTTCCTTTATTACAAATCTTAATAAATACGGTGTTCAGCTCCTTCAAAACAAAGTTAATAGAGAATTCTGAGTCCCTGCTAAGAAAAAAACAAAATTGATCATAGTAAGGTGATTTGTTTTTGTGACATTGGTGCTTATACTTCCCAAACAAACCTTTTGAATGCCATCACAACATTATAGCAGGCAATTGGCAAGCCTGGAAACAATATATATATATATTTTCTTACCAGACTATTCATCTGGAAATATCTCAAAGTTTTTCTTTTTTTTTTCAACTTTTATTAGATAATTTCTTCATTTACATTTCAAGTGTTATCCAGAAAGTTCCCTATATCCTCCCCCGTCCCGGCCCTGCTCCCCTACCCACCCGCTCCCACCCCTTGGCCCCAGCGTTAGTAGACTCAAGGTTTTTCTAAATAAGTAGGAATTTGCCATCTGGAGTCCTATTTATTCATCATTATCACTATTTATAATGCATAATATCTGTTTATTCTCTCCTTAAATATTAACATTAATAAATACTGACTCTGTAGCTGGGGAGTTGGTTTAATGTAGCACTTTTTACACTTTGTTCATATGCCTGAAGCACTGTATTTGAATCATTAACACTCTACTGAAAGCTTTGAGGATTGAGAAAGACTTTGTGAAAATATTTTATTCTTGACTTGAAAAACCTTTAGTTGCATAATACAATATGTAGAACGGAGAAGAGTCTCCCAAATTTGTGCATAACAGTGAAAGTAAAATAAATCAAGGAGCAGCTCCTTTGAGTAGTCAAATTTTTATACATATTTAGTTCACTTATCACACACTTAAAACGTTTTAGAACATTTAATAATTGTTGGTAAGATGGATTCTGTAATTTCAATTCTAATATTAGTATAATAATGTGTTCTTTACAAGTTGCCTGTTAGAGTTTTGTGGCAGATTTCCTTGGTGGGTCAAGGCCAAGCCATGCAGCAAAGATTCTACCACGAAACAGATCTCATACAAGAGATTTACTGACAGGTGGAGGGAGAATTAATGGTTCTCTCAACACAGGGACATGAGAGAGGGAGAGAGAAGAGAGAGAGAAAGAGAGAGAAGGAGAGAGAGAGAGAGAGAGAGAGAGAGAGAGAGAGAGCTGTCTGAGGCAGGTAAGGTCATAGCTACTGAAGCAGAGCAACAGAAGGTGGATTGCAAGAGCGCCTAGTTCCTAACAGCCTTCACGGATTGACTGACAGATGTATGTGGGCGGGTCTTTTGGATTGCTACTGATTTTTTGCCTTTATTTGGTATTATTACTAAATTTTGTCTGTACCATCTGAATCTTGATTCTCTGTTACAGCTGGATATGGGGACAGAAAAATTTGTGTCTGATTAGTTAATTTATTTACAAAATTCCTTTAGTTGGCCTATATGTTTATCATAAAAATACATTTATTCTATATTTTCTGGTTTATATTTTCTACCAAAAAAACTAAGTGAAAAATATACTATTTTTAACGAGCCATAAAATGTTGTGTTGCTTCTGAAGAAATGCCAAGCCTTTGTCCTTGGACGTTGTACAATAATCTCTAAATGTTCAGTATGCCCTGGCTGTCAAATGAGCCTCTGATTTGTGGGGAACATCATATAATTCAATAGTATATGTTACTGAAAGCGATTGAGAGTGAGCCAGGAACAAGGAAATACTTTTGCAGAAAATGGGAACTGAGGTTTGTTAGAGAATTGAACATTCCTATACGACAGGGACAGAGACTCAGAAAAATGAAATCCAAGATTCTCTCCCCTGTACAAAGTACTCTGGGTATATTGTTGCATTTTCTTGGTGAGCAGAGAAAGAGGGCAATCAATGCTGGGTGTTTGTCGAGCTATAGAGAAGAGAAAATCTTAGTTCTACACAGTGGAATTCTCATAGATTTTTATGTTATATAATCTCTACTCATGACTGATTTTTAAGTTGTATATTTTTACAGTAATCAACTGTAATCTTGAATAGTACAGTTTCCACAATTCTAAGCTCATCTAGAAAATGAACAGCATGAGATGGAGTTAGCTGTTCTCCAGACTGCTATGGTGAGAGATGACTTGTTCTCCATCTTGACTTTCACAGTGGGAAAAGTGCTTCAAATAATCTAGGCACTGAAGAAGGCTTTTAACCTAATGTGACAATGTTTTAGCAAGACGATATTTTAGCATTCACAGTGAGGCATTTATAGAAAAATAAAGATTCTTTACATTACATTGTCAGGAATCTGAATATTATTTCTTTTTTTTTTTTTTGATTAGATATTTTCTTCATTTATGTTTCAAATGCTATCCCTAAAGTCCCCTATACCCTCCCCCCAACGTGCTCCCCAACCCACCCACTCCCCCTTCCTGGCCGTGGCATTCCCCTGTACTGGGGCATATGATCTTCACAATACCAAGGGCCTCTCCTCCCATTGATGGCTGACTAGGCCATCCTCTGCTACATATGCAACTAGAGACACAGCTCTGGGGGGTGCTGGTTAGTTCATATCATTGTTCCTCCTATAGAGTTGCAGACACCTTTAGCTCCTTGGGTACTTTCTCTAGCTCCTTCATTAGGGGCCCTGTGTTCTATCCAGTAGATGACTGTGAGCATTCATTTCTGTATTTGCCAGGCATTGGCATAGACTCACAAGAGACAGCTATATCAGGGTACTGTCAGCAAAATCTTTTTGACATATGCAATAGTGCTTGGGTTTGGTGGTTGTATATGGGATGGGTCCTTGGGTGGAGCAGTTTCTGGATGGTCTTTCCTTCAATTTTAGCTCCGATCTTTGTCTCTGTAACTCATTCCATGAGTATTTAGTTCGCCATTCTAAGAAGGAGTGAAGTATCCACACTTTGGTCTTCTTTCTTCTTGAGTTTCATATTTTGCAAATTGTATCTTGGATATTCTAAATTTCTGGGCGAATATCTGCTTATTAGTGAGTGTATACCATGTATGTTCTTTTGTGATTGGGTTACCTCACTCAGGATGATATCCTCCAGATGCATCCATTTGCCTAAGAATTTCATGAATTCATTGGTTTTTTTGTTTTTTTTTTTTTTTTTTTTTTTTTTTTTTTTTTTTTTTTTGGTTTTTTGAGACAGGGTTTCTCTGTGTAGCCCTGGCTGTCCTGGAACTCACTTTGTAGACCAGGCTGGCCTTGAACTCAGAAATCCCCCTGCCTCTGCCTCCCGAGTGCTGGGATTAAAGGCGTGCGCCACCACGCCCGGCTGAGTAGTACTCCAATGTGTACCACATTTTCTGTATCCATTCCTCTGTTGAGTGATATCTGAGTTCTTTCCAGTTTCTGGCTATTATAAATAAGGCATCTATGAACATAGTGGAGCATGTGTCCTTATTACAAATTGGAACAACTTCTGTGTATTTGCCCAGAAGAGGAATTGCTGGATCTTCCAGTAGTATTATGTCTAGTTTTCTGAGGAACCAACAGACTGATTTCCAGAGTGGTTGTACAAGCTTGCAATCTCACCAGCAATGGAGGAGTGTTCCTCTTTCTCCACATCCTCACCAGTATCTGCTGTCACCTGAATTTTTTATCTTAGTCATTCTGACTGGTGTGAGGTGGAATCTCATGGTTGTTTTGATTTGCATTTCCCTGATGATTAAGGATGTTGAACATTTTTTCAGGTGCTTCCCAGCCCTTCGGTATTCTTCAGTTGAGAATTCTTTGTTTAGCTCTGTACCCGATTTTTAATAGAGTTATTTGATTTTTTTTGGAGTCCATATTCTTGAGTTCTTTATATATATTGGATATTAGTCCCCTATCTGATTTAGGATTGGTAACGAACCTTTCCCAATCTGTTGATGGCCTTTTTGTCTTATTTACAGTGTCTTTTGCCTTACAGAAGCTTTGCAATTTTATGAGGTACCAGTTGTCAATTCTCGATCTTACAGCACATGCCATTGCTGTTCCTCAACAGAATTTCTAACAACAGTTTTTGTTTTGTTTTGTTTTCACTTTTAATGACAAAAACATTCATTCAGTCTATTTGATCTTGTTTTTTTTTTTTTGTATTATCATTTGACCTTTATTTGATATTTTATACCTCTCCCCCCTGCATTTGTTCATATTATCACTACATTTATGTTATCAGTATCATCAGAGAAGTTGGCATGGGATAAATCACATTGATCATACCACCAATAACTGTTACTACAAAGATACTTCAACTTTGAGTGACATTATGTTTTGTGAATGTTGAATGATATGATTTAACATACACCAGTGGAAAGTACTCAACTACAATACATGCATTATATACAAAGTATGTGTCAGTGTATTAAATGTCTATTATTACACATGAAATATAGAGAACTTACTAGTAGTTATTGTTATGTGTTCTCTATTTTAACCTCCCCTAATACATCCCAGATCTTCCCCACTTCCATATCTATGTGACTTTGTCTTTTATTTATCACACTCTGCTTAGAACCCAAATAAAAAACAGAAAACATAACAAAATAAAGAACAAACAAATAAATATAACAAACAGAAACATAAAACCCCACAAAATCCTCCAAATGGTCTTTGTTAAGAAGAAAACAGTACTTTTTATATTCCTAGATGTTAAATATTTCCATAAATTATAGATACAACACAACTCTATTTCTTAAGTGTAACATGTCTTTCTTACCTGAAGTCTAAATCATTGTCCTATATTTTATTCTAGTTTGTCACATAGACTGCCTCAATACTGAGACAGCTTTACCAGGACAATACTAAGCAACCACTTCCCATTTATAGAAACTTATTGCCCTCTGTAGCTGATACATGCTGAATTATAGTTATACCTTGTAAAAGTTACAATTTGGCACATAGAGTTAAATAATTAAAACTGCAATGTAATATACTTCCTGATAGTCTTAAAGGCCAGGAATACATCACAGTGAATACTTCTTTAATAGTTTCTTAGCTTTGATATTATCCCTTAACAGTCCTGATCAATGTAAAAAAATCTCAATTCTCTCAGAAATAACTGAAAATTCAATTTAAGATATGGAACTTACAGAGGTAGTAATGCATATATTGAACATGGAAAAGAAGAATCAGAAAAGATGCAATGCTTTTGCAGAGAGAAATGAATGTCTCAAACATCAGAGGAAAATGAGATGATGGATTCACTTGATTAAGGTAACAGGGAGATAGCAATGAAATAAAAGATGCCCTGCAGTCATGTTACATGACAAGCATGTACCAGGAACAGCAATGTGAAGATAAATCAATGCATATGCTGCTCTGTGTTGGTAAATTAGCCTAATTTAGAAAACAAAACAAAACAAAACATGAACTCTGCATATCTGAAAACCAAAGTAGTTCTAAAAGCATATAAGGAGGCTGTTAATTAATTCTAAATGCATTATGTGTCTTACTGTCTGTCTTCAGCCAGTTTGAACGGGGGTTACAATATTTCTGAGAAAGTTGATATAATGAAATCAGACAGTTTCCTTCTTCTCATTTTCATATTGATGTGCATATCTTCAGTCCAAAGGGAAATGGGAATTATTGTCTCCCACTCCCACTTCACTTCAGGTGTGGCTGGAGGCCTTTCTGGCCAGAATCAAACAATCTTTAATAAGAAGTATACAGGGAAGGAACAGTGGCAGAAGATTTATGGAAACCTGAGTTCTCTGTACACATCAAAAGGTAGGCAACCTAAAGGGTAGTCTTATGTAAACATAATATACATAAAAAATGAAGTTTTTTTTGTTTTGTTCTGTTTTTGTTTTGTTTTTTTTTTTGGGGGGGGGGGGTTCGAGACAGGGTTTCTCTGTATAGCCCTGGCTGTCCTGGAGCTCACTTTGTAGACCAGGCTGGCCTCGAACTCACAAATCCGCCTGCCTCTGCCTCCCGAGTGCTGGGATTAAAGGCATGCGCCACCAAAAATGAAGTTTTTAAGACTCCTTTTCTCTAAAGTGCAACATTTAAGTAGAAGCCTTGTTCTCTACTATGAAGGCAAATGACATATCCCCCATAGGTAATTGCAGAGATTGCACAGTGCTCACACACTCTTTCTATCCTTTCAGAGAACCTGAAATGCATTTGTTTCTCACATACTTTATCACATCTAACCACCTACCTATAACTCAAGATCCAAGATCTAGTGCTGTCTTCTGGCCTTCATGAATATCGCTGTGCATACGTGCTATACACACACACACACACACACACACACACACACACACACACACACACACGCATGCACAAATATGCATATGAACACAGACATAAAACATTTTTAAAAAAAAATATTAATGAGAATGGGAAATATTACTTTTAGATAACAAAAACACAAGTGAACAAATTGTTCTGCCAGTATGATTTAAGAAGTATGAATGAAAAGTTATGTGAAACCATGAAGTTGAGAAAATCGCATAATGTTGAATATATTAAAATTAAATGTTAGAAGATAATATACTCATGGGGAAACATGTGCATATAAAATAAAAAGCAAACAGAAACTCTGATCAAGACATCATTGGCCAGAAAATAAACTGAGCAAATATAAAGGGCTTAACAGCATAATAGCCAGGAGAGCTACAGATTTAGTGAAAAGCCATTTTGTCTTATAAATGGGATTTCCAGTGTCCTGTGAGACATCAGAGCTGTCTATAGGAGAAGAAATGAAATGAAATTGAATAAAAAGTGATTTCTTGATGCGTAATGTCTTAGTGTTCTATTGCTCTGATGAGACACCCTGACCACAGCAACTCTTATAAAGGAAAACATTTAATTGGGTTTAGATTACAGTTCAGAGATTTAGTCTGTCACCCTCATGTCAGAGAGCATGGGGAAAAGCAGGTTGACATGGTAGCTGTGAGTTCTACATCCAAATCTGCAGGCAGCAGGAAGAGAGTTATGCTGGGCCTGGCTTGAGCATTTAAAACCTCAAAGCTCATCCTCAGTGACACTGGAACCAATAAGGAAGGCCACTCCTCCTTATGCCTACCATGTAGCACCACTCCCTGATGTCCAAACACTCAAATATATGAGCCTAAAGGGCCATTCCTAGCCAAACCACCACACTTAATAATTAGATATATCATTTGTATGCTAACAGCTCTGGAGGGGGGGGGGTCAGGAAAAAATAGAAAGACTCTATGTCTAGATTTGATAAAAAAATATGTTATAGGAACTAAAATAGCTGAAAGCGATGAATTTTGCAAAGTGTGTTTGTAGATTTGCACTAATTATATAGTAACTGCATAGTTTTCTAGTAGATAAAAAGCAATTGTGAATCATGAATGAAAAGACTTCTATACCAAAATAAAACTGTAAAAATGGAGTTCCAGAAGTAAAGGAAAAGAAAGCAAAGAAAGAGAGGGAGGGAGGGAGGGAGGGAGGAAGGGAGAGAGAGAGAGAGAGAGAGAGAGAGAGAGAGAGAGAGAGAACAGTAAGTTGTACCAAGATGCCTCTATTAAATACAACACTCTTTACCTCCAAATATCTAGTCTCACTTCCGAAATACTGATTGCATGCATCTTATAGTTAAGTTATTGTAAAATAATTGGAAAACAAATGTTATTTCCCAGTGGATATGTAGATACAAATCACAAAATCATAAACATACAATAAATGAATTGATATCAAAAACAAAATCAGAGTTGAATCATACTATTGAAAATGAGCGTCAATACAGATGTAGCATGTTTGTAGACCGACTATGTAGCAGGCATAGAGCACTGAGTTTGATCCTCAGGACTCTATAAGTGAGCCTGCTGGCACAGGCCTGTAATGCCAACACTTGCGAGGTAGAGGCAAGAATATCAGGAGTACATGGTCATCCTCAGCTGTGACATCAGTCCATGGGTTCTTGACTGAAAGAGAAAGGATAAAGTGAGGTTAACAGTAGGTTTTATTCCTCTGGGATTTGTAACTGTGGATAAAATACTTCCAGCTGCTTTACACTCCTGTTGCCATGATTTTCCCACATTTATGAGCCATGCCCACCAACTGTGAACCAAAATAAATACTCTTGCCCTAAGTTATTCTTTTTAACCGTCTTATGAACCAAATGACATAGTATTAAGTTATAAATCAATATTAGAAAAAACCCACGTTTTCATTGATAAGCTTTTCAGTTTCCAATTTTGAACAGATTACTAAATAAATAAAGTGAAAGTACAGTAAATTTTTGAGAAGAATATTTCAGTACCAAACACTCAGCCCTAAAGAGATACATAAAGGTGACACTATACAGGCTTGTCAGATTGTCCGATTCTATTTAGGAATATATATATATATATATATATATATATATATATATATATATATATATATATATATATTCCTAAATAGAACACACACAACAATGAAAAAAAGAGGTCATGAATTTGAAGAAGAGTTGGAAAGGAGTGTTTGGAGCAGGAAAGGGAAAGGAGAATTGTCGAATTGCAATCTCAAAAATACACAACAAAAATATAGAACAAAACTATTGCATGCTCAGCTGTAGCTGAACATTGCACTCTTCTGTCTTCTATAAGAGCAGGGTGTGAAAGTGGAGATGAACTGGGTGAACTAGCAGCTTTACAGAGGAGAAAATTACCTAACAATCACTAGCACTGTGAAGTACTCAAGACTATCATCCAGAGAAACCAAGCACATGCATCCCAGAGGACATGGTGACAAAAATGTCAACTTCTGAGGAACTTCCTCCCAAGAGCTCATAACAGTATGAAGTCACATAAAAGAAAATATTACCTCTGAAAAGTAAATATCAATGCAGAAATAAGTAGAAAGCCATCTTCTGAATGATCTCTGAGTATGCAGTATAGATGTTAAAATAAAACACTGTGGAGTTCAGAGACAGAGCTGATTTCCTCCTGGAAAACAGACAGTTCATTATCAATGCACTACATGAAAGCAGTAAGTTTGAGTTATTTTTATATGCGAGTTCCATAATTATTGTGCTGTGATATGTCCACAGGTTTGAGGAGAGACAACAGGGCTGATAATTAGTGAGTTAGGAAGGGTTTGATGTCCTCAGTTTCCCACTGGGCTTTACACTACAAAGCAGAGTAACTTCAAGCAGTATGTACCTCCCAGACATGTTGTGAGCATCATAGGAAAAGTCTGATTTTGTTCCACTTCAGCAAATCATTCTTTTATTGGCCCCATGATTTTCAAAGAAGAGGGCAAACTCAGGAGAGCAGTGATGAAGTTGCTTTATTCTCTTCTGTACCTGAAGACAGTATAACATCAGAGCCGTTTCTAAAGAAGCAGACTTATATAGTACAAACAGCAGGTGGTATCACATGTGTTAAATTAACTTTGTCCAAATAAATCTCTTCTCTACAATACCCAGCTGTGAAGAAAAGTAGAAACCCATGACAGTCACCCCATGATGACATTTAAAAGCAAGATGCTATTGGTGGTAACGGGAAATAAAGCAATATGTTTATGGTTGACTGTTGGGGAAATTTTTCTGTATTCGTGTTTTTATTTCTGCCAAAGAATACACCATGATTTCCTTTCTATATACGATTAAAAACCAATATTGACAGTGGTAGCATAATCAGGTTCAACGATCTATCTCTTTTCCTGTTCTCACCTTTCTCATTATTTCTTAGAATTGAATGGGAAAAAAGAAGTGTTGAGAAAACAAAGTCGTGTATTACTTATTAACATGTAATGAGCAGTAAATATAAGCATGTGCTGGACACAAGAGGAGTAAGTAGTGAAAGTTTTACCAAGATACTGCCTCAGTCCTGCACCACCCATTGCTTCAAGTTTGCCCAGATGCAAAGACATCATCTATGACTGACATGTAAATTATTCCAAATTTGAATAAAGGTCACAAAAGTCCAGGAGAGAAGTTTAGCACACAATCTGTTTTCTCTATTTGATAATCATAAGGGAAATGTTTTTAAAGTCCCAGCTTATGAGACTAGAAAATTTGTAGAAAGTGAACATTAGGTACAAACAATTCCAGTTTCCCTATCTTTATCTTTATCTTTACCCCTTATCTTTACTTCTCCCTAATTCTATGTATTACATATAGATAATTATTTCAGGAAAATAATAAATGACAATCTACGTGTTTCTTGGAGGCCATGATAGGAACAGAGGATCCCCCAGCCCAGTCCTCACACTATCTGAGAAATACTATAGATGTCTTCATCTGAATTACAGAAAACCAGTGAATGCTGCTAGGGGGAAAAGAGAGTGCGCCATGCTCCCAACACTGCTGTGAAAAACGAGGTCTTTATTCACCAATTCAGTAATCTAGTTCTCTGTATAGACTAATATTAAATCTGCTGTTAATCTTCTCTCCTTCAGATTCAAAGAATATTAAGACAACTACCTCCGAACATGTAAAATTCCAGTCACTATCATAACATTCTTGAGATTCTGCAGGAGCACAAGTGAGTCTATGTCATACTAAAAATAATAATGAAAAATGGAAGTTCAGCAAAGAACTATATTGTAAGTGAGAACACATGTAAAAATGTCAATTGTAATTGGTAGACCACTGAATAATTCTTAGTTGTGGAATCTTTGCTCCTAAAGATTCTCAGTGAGGGGATGGTGCTATTGTGAATCTAAACTTTTGTCCAACTCAAAATGTATCCTTTCTGTTACAATTTTTGCTATTATTAAAATACTAATAACAGTTTGAGTTTTAAATTTTACATTTTAAATTTCTGATCTGTGGAAAATGCTAAGCTATCTTCAGAAGAAATAAATGAATATATATATATATATATATATATATATATGTGTGTGTGTGTGTGTGTGTGTGTGTGTGTGTGTGTATAATATATTATATATTATATATTATATATTTGCATTCAGACTACCAGGCTTGGCAGCAAAGCCTTTGTAGGCTGAGACATTTCACTGAACCCAGCTACCTTTTTAAGGCTTAGTTTTGTGATGTAGATAAAGGAGGTTACAATACTTAAAAATATCCATGGAAGTAATTCTCTAATAGGTTAATTACTATAGTGTTTAAAAACATTAATGAGTCAATATATTATATATATATTACATATATAATATATAATATATATTACACATATAATATATAATATATATTATATATATATATATATATATATATAGTCTTTTATCAGTTTCTAACTCTATTTTGCTAACTCTAGACTTCTCTCTTTTTCATATGGATAAAAGAGAAAATTTTACTTAAAGTTCATAAATAGTTTATTTTATGCATCATTGTATGGCAGCTTATAAAGTTGTAATTGAGACTCAGATAGTATGATATGTGAGAAGAGAATGCACTTAAGCCATTTTCTGTGATTTTATACAAAGAAAGGATGTTATTGCAGGCAAATATGTTTTCTTTTAAAAACTAAATGATAAATATTGTTCATTCATATAACCAGCAGAAAGAACAATTATTCTCCCCTGTTCAACAGTCTTATTGGCACTCTCATGTGTGACTGATCTTAGTATGATAAAATGGCTTCCTTCTGTCAGTCTCTCTGTGAGCAGATCATACAGGGATAAATTACTCCCATATCATTGCTGCTTCAATTCAACATCAGAGAATTTAAAACTCAAACAGCATAATCCCTGATGAAAACATGTGCTGAATTAAAAAGAGAAGTTCATGAAGACTGGAATTATTGGGTATATAATGTATAGTTGAATCCAAATAATTTCAGTCAGTTAACACGTAATTGCATTCAGACTACCAGGCTTAGCAGCAAAGCTTTTGTAGGCTGAAACATTTCAATGAACCCAGCTACCTTTTTAAGGCTTAGTTTTGTAATGTAGATAAAAGAGGATGCAATTCTTAAAAATATCCATGGAAGTAATTATCTAATAGATTAATTACTATAGTGTTTAGAAACATTAATGAGTCAATATTTTTGTAACCTTCCTTGTGAATCCATCACTAATGTGATCAGTACATACCATAGATTTTCATAAATGTTTCTGTGTGGTAAAGTCAAAGATTATATAATATAGACTTTTAAGAAAAGACAGGCCTGATTCTTTCCTTGTTGGTGGTGGTATTTTGCTTCTGAAATTTATATTTGAGAAATAATACATCATATTCTTATTTTCTTGCCCAATCTTTCCAGATTCTCCCTCACTGAAAGATGGAATAACCTGTGGTGGTGGATCATTCTTAATGTACAACAAGGCAGATGTATATGAACTCACAACCTCCACAAAACTCGCATAAGCTCAAGCCAGGCAGATCCAAAATCAAGGGAAGGAAAATGGCCACACTGTCCTACACATAGAAGCTATCTGTAAATATAGTGACCCTGGTGTATCAACCATACTCCAGGGCAGGCTTTATTCTCAGGAGTACTTGACCAAACAAATCAGACTCCATGTTTTTAGTGGCTTTTATCCTCTCTCTGTTTCTCTCTCTCTCTGTTTCTCTCTCTCTGTGTGTGTTTCTCTCTCTCTCTGTTTCTCTCTCTCTCTGTTTCTCTCTCTCTGTTTCTCTCTCTCTGTTTCTCTCTCTCTGTGTTTCTCTCTCTCTCTGTTTCTCTCTCTCTGTTTCTCTCTCTCTCTGTTTCTCTCTCTCTCTGTTTCTCTCTCTCTGTTTCTCTCTCTCTGTTTCTCTCTCTCTCTCTCTCTCTCTCTCTCTCTCTCTCTCTCTCTCTCTCCAAAAGAGATCAGCCTTGATATGAGGGTTCATGTCTAGTCTTATTGCATTTGTTATGCCATGATTTTTTGATATCACTTAGAGACCTGATCTTTTCTGAAGGGATACAGAAGTGGTGACTCTGGGAGAGGGGAGGTAGGTGAGGGGGAGGACTAGGAGGAAGGGAGAATGGGAGGCTACAGTAGGGATGCATTGTGTGAGAGAAAAATAAAGAAAAAGAAAAGAAAAAAGAAAAACACGGACTAGAAGCTTATTTAATTGATGGTGATTAACCCAGAGACCCACATACAGAGAAAGCCTTGAAGGTACTCAGCTCTGAATGGTATGCCATTTTTACATCCTCCACTCAAAGGATTATTTTACTTGGTAATTTAGGTACTTATTCTCTTAAAAATTTAGTTCCTATGAAAAATTGAGCCTACTTGCAAACAGGAAATTGTGAAACAATTAAGTTTAAACCAGAAGATTATTTCACCTCATTAACTAATTTTCATCTGAGAAAACCTATTTACCAATTTCTCCTCTCAGGCTCCAGAGCTGTACAATGCAACTGTTTGAAAAGTAGAAAATATCACATTGTATTTTTGAAGTGAATACAGGAGACTCTCTACTTGGCATGAGTTTACTCCTTAGTTATAAGCATGATAATTATATAAATATGATTTGAAAATTAAGAGGTGAGAAAAGACTCAGCTAAAAGAGTAGGTTCTTAAGAGTTAAGAAAATTTTCTTAATTAGTTTTTTTTTTCACTTATTCACTTTACATCCCACTCACTGCTCCTCTAGCTGACACTCCCCTACCACAAACCCTCCCCCCATCTGTCTGTTCTTTCTCCTCTAAGCAGTTAGAGGAGAGGTGCCCTGGCTATCATTCCATCTTGGCATTTCAAGTCTCTTTGAGGCTAGGTGCTTTTTCTCCCACTGACACCAGACAAGGAAGCCCAGCTAGAAGAACTTATATAGAAAAATCACACCGTATTTGAAAATCAAGAGAATATTTGTCAGTTTTTGTTTGTTTCAGACAGCAATATCTTTCCACTGAGTTACTAATAAGGCCAAATATACTATTCTGGCCACATAATACATTGATTGAGACTTAGCCAATATTCATTATTCCTCAAATATTTCAGTGGAATTTCCTTGTCTTTAGATGTAGATTTTTTAAAATCATTACACACACATACATATATGATATATATGACATATATGATAAATGT
>LR750276.1:37906-84135 GCA_902729485.2 Mus minutoides
TCACCAATCACCAAAACATCTTTCCAGTTCCAGAGTTTGGTAATGTTAGAGCATCACTAAAAGATTTCACTAAAAGTGACTATCCATGTGACAAAGATGCTTATGCAGAAAGGTACACATGATATATAGGAAGGTTTGACTCTATAAGTGCTTAGACAGTTTGAAAATAACTCAAAAAAATGGATAATTAGATCTCCCTAAATGAAAGTTACATGTAATTATAAAACAAAACACCAAATAATACTAAGTGAAGCTTAGCAATACAGTTACTTTTAGACTCCTCCCAAAGTTCATAGTTGTGTTTAGGCTGAAAAAAAATAATAACAACAAAAAAAGAAGATCTTCAGGATCTATGAACTATAGTGACATAGTGACATGGAAGAAAAGAGAATATTCGTTTGGTCAGTGTGAACAAAAGCTAAAGAATGTCCTCTAAATTTCTCAATCAGGCAAATAGCGTATTTTTCTTATTCCACAAATTCTTGTTTAAGTGGACTAATTTTTGTTATTAGATATTTTTGCATGAGACTTTTCTATTCAGTGTAAACTGATTCCAAATTATTATCCTCCTGCCTCATCCTTCTAAGCAGTGGAAGGTTTAAAATTTTTTCACATCTTCAAATAAAGATGAATGTAAAAGATAAAGTATATTACATAGAGGTACAATATTTAAACTAATATTTTTAGATACAGAATAACAAAAAATGCTGAGAATGCAAGTTGAATATAGTCAAGATATATTTATTGAACACATGTATGAAATTATCAAAGAATTAATAGATGTACTCTTTAAATGAAAGAATAATGACATCTATATTCTGGAAAGAATTATCAATGAGAACATTTAGTTACTTCTACCACATACATTTTCATTTTCATATATAAGTCACATGTATTAGTAAATATATAACCTACTTATTTTTATGTTCTTAGTATACCAAAAGAATCAAGTAAGTACAATTTTAAAAAAACAAACATAAACATTTAAAGGTTACCATAATTTCATTCTGGAATTACTGTCTGTGGAATTATTAGAACATGATAATCCTTGTCACTACCACCATTCTTTATACTAAAATCAATTTTAATAGCCATTCTTCAATTTGTATACTATCTAGAGAAAGAGCCATGGCTTCTTTACAAGCACAGTTTCAGATGAACTGGAAATGTACCAGGAGGCTCAACTTCACAGAACACTGAACCCCAAGTGAACTTCCATGCCTGCAGAGGTGCTTTGTCAATATTGACTTGAAGAAATTGACTAATGCCCCCAAACTCATGACATCACCACAGAAATGATCTACCACAATGACAGGACATTGCATGTTTTCTGATTTATTTTATAATCAATCACAAAAAAATGCCTCTATAAATCAGATTCCAAAGTGAAAGCTTGGATCCTGTTGCTTTTCTTAATAGTTTAGAACAATAAGCATCACACACAACAGTAATATTGTAGAATATTTAATATTATTACTGTACAACAGATGATTATATTTTGTTGACTTTTTTCTTACAACTGAAATATGAGAGTGTTAGGTTCAAAAATTATCTCCTTGAGACTAATAATTTTTACATGTGCTTAATATAGTTGAGTTTTAGATCTACTTTCATCAACAGTAAATTATAAATCTTAACTAATACAATGACTACATATCTGATTTCATTTCAGGCTCAATTTATGAAATTACATAAAAAGAATAAAAATAAGCTATTTCAAAAAAATTTTAAAATCCGAGGTACTTATATTCAAAGTTATTAGCATTGCCAAAATGTGATCCCCAGTGTGCAGGCAACAGCATCCTGAAACAGCAGTCAATGCTTTTACACCAGGCTAGGTATGAAATTTAAATCTGGCATTAAAAGAGAGACGAGGGTGCCAGTGTGCAAAGTTTGAGACTTGTGTGCGTGCCCAAAGATCGAAAATGCAGAATGTTTTCCTAGACAGACTCCTCTCCCAAAGAAGTGAGTGGTAATCACACCTGCTACAAAAGAAAGATGATAGTCTGAAATACTCAACACATGAACACAGTATGTCAAACATAACGCGGCTTCTTATTTTGAAGCTCAGTTCTCGTGTTGTGTACATTTGTTGCACCTATTTACTGTTTAGAATCTCTCAGGAATTAATATTTAACTCTGACTTGTCACCTCTGTCAATACTATCACTATAATTTTTACAAAAACATGCTACAATTTAGACATAATTTACTACAACTGAATAACTGACTTTTCTTTTCTTTTTTCTTTTTCTTTTTTTTTCTATTTTTTTTTTTTTTTTTTTTTTTTTTTTTTTTTTTTTTTTTTTTTTTTTTTTTTTTTTTTTTTTTTTTTTTTTTTTTTTTTTTTTTGATACAGGGTTTCGCTGTATAGCCCTGGATGTCCTGGAACTCACTTTGTGGACCAGGCTGGCCTCGAACTCAGAAATCCGCCTGCCTCTGCCTCCCGAGTGCTGGGATTAAAGGCGTGCACCACTACGCCCGGCTTGTCTTTTCATATTTTATATTTTGTTTTTGATAGCCAGAGTTCTTCTTAATGTACAAAATTCATTTCCATTTGAAAGATAGCCCAGTATTTCTAGATATAATGCTGTATAGATATTTCTGGATATAATGGATTTATAATATTTATAACATACAAATAAATATGCATATGTAACTTACCACATTTATAATAAGTAAATAATGCTATATGTGTATAGAGATAGATAGAATATAGATAGATAGATAGATAGATAGACAGACAGACAGACAGACAGACAGACAGATAGATGATAGATAGATAGATGATAGATAGATAGATAGATAGATAGATAGATAGATAGATAGATAGATAGAGTTGGATATAGTAGATATAATAACATAAGGAAACATCTAAATGAAACTTTGAAGAATTTTTTGAATATTTAGAATTTATTTCACCATATGATAGAACATTCACCCTTTTCTAGCATAAAATTTCCAATAAAAGCTTGGGAATTTTAAAAATATTTATGAACTTACCTCAAATGTAGAAGTTACATAAAAAAGGAAATATTATCATTAACCCATCTCAAACATTTTCACACACTTCCTAGAGTATGTAAAATAAGGCAGAAAGTGTCTCATAGCTAATTAGATATTAACAGTCTTGGAGGTCATTGAGGACAGTCCCTTCCCTTCATCAGCAGCAGTTTGTAAAAGCCAGGACTGAGCCTGCAGAGCTCTGGTTACTGTTTAGAACAGGTTGTGAACTTAAGGTGGGGAAGGAGTGGAGATTAATCTGATCAAAATATATTATGTGTTAAAATGTCAAAAAAGGCAATATTAAGGAGGGTTTTAATATACTTTTTTTGTGAGTCTAAAGCTGACATGAATGTACCATCATCACATTATCAGAAATATGTTGCTTAGAAAGACCAATATCTTTCTTCTTTCATTAGTCAATTCTAGATTTTATTTAGAAAACTATCATGAGGGGGTAAAGAAAAGAGATGTATACTATCATGCATGAGTCTAGTCAAAGTCCCATTGTAATGTATAATTAAATTAAAAAAAATTATGAAATTTATTCTTCTATGAAATGAACAGATGACAATAACAAAGAAAGTGAACTGAAAAGCACATTTAACAAAAGCAGTTTTAATTTGATATTTAATTTCACTCATGACTGGATGGATGAAATGTAAAACATGAGTTCGTTAAAGTTCAAAGTTTCTTACATGTATTAATTATGTGTGTCTGTGTGTGTGTGTGTGTGTGTATGTGCATGTATGTAGGTGTGTTTGAGGAAGTAATTTAAATAATTAATAAAAATGAAGTAAATGTCAGATAAAAACTATTACCTGTTTTAAATATGTGTATTATCAGTAAGCATGATATATTACTTTGAAAGTCTTATCAAACTGAATAACCTAGCAGTAAAGGAGCTTTATGTCATCATCGCCACAATATATGTCTTGATAACAACAAATAGAAATGTGCAGGAGTACTGTTGTGAATGCAGTGAAGAAATTTTAGTAGACCACTAGAGCAATATATACATATGTGCCAAAGTGAGTATCTCTGTTGGTGTCTGTTAGTGTGGAAAAAAAGATAAGTTTGTAGCATAGGCTCTATGCTACCTACAGTCATGTAGAATATAGCACAAAAGGCTAATATTTCTTATCTACCCAGAATACTGATATGATCTGCATTGCTCTTGGAAAAAAATAGATTTGGGACTTGTCTCAAGTCTTTTAACAAAAAACTACTTGTGGGTCACATTAAATGATTTGACTATGGAAGTGCCTTTCCAATGGCCCTTATACTTAACCAGATGACTTCTACCTCACCGAATTCTTTGAGGGCAAGGGCACCACAAAGAGAGATAAATATAAGTATATTGTACAGACAAATGGCTTAATTCAGTAGCATGAGTGGATATGCAGAATATCAGTGGACTGTTCTAGAAAAAGTGTGCTTTGCTCTGAAGTCTTTTGAAAGACTTTTCAATTCTAGATTGCCACCTCAGGAAGACTAAAATAATTAAAGGAGGACCATCTGCATAATAATTTTTGAATACTTTCAATAGGACCTGGAGGAAATGACTTCTTCAAAACCAAGATGTAATGTGAGTCTTCAAGGAATATCAATGGAATGAAGATATAGTGTGAATCTTCAAGGAATATCAATAGAATGCCCAGAACATGATGTTACCAAACCAGCACAATGATCAGTGCAGTTCCCAATGAAAGTGAAGCTGCTGAGTTATAGGAAAGTCTTCAACACTATTGCATATGCCAGCAAGATATTGCTGAAAGGGCCCTGATATAGCTGTCTCATGTGAGGTTATACCAGTGCCTAGCAAACACAGAAGTGGATGCTCACAGTCAGCTATTAGATGGAACACAGGGTTCCCAAGGGAGAAGCTAGAGACAGTAGCCAAAGAGTTGAAGGGATCTCCACCACTATAGGTGGAAGAACAATATGAACTAATTAGTACCCCCAAAGCTCATGTCTCTAGCTGCATATGTAGCAGAAGATGACCTAATCGGCCATCATTGGGAAGAGAGGCCCCTTGGTCACACAAACTTTATATGCCCCAGTACAGGGGAAAGGAAGGGCCAAGATATGGGAGTTGGTGGGTAGGGGAGCAGGGCAGGGGATGAGGGAGGGTTTAGGGGAATTTCCAGATAACATTTGTAATGTAAATGAAGAAAATATCTAATATAAATTGAAAAAAAAAAGAATGACTTAGGGACGGTTGGCATATTTCTAGTTCCCCTCTCTCTTTCTCTGTGATCTTTTGGAAACTGCCTTTCTACTTCCTCTTAATTTAAGATCTTCTTTTTTTTTATTTTTTATTAGATATTTTCTTAATTTACATTTCAAATGCTATCCGAAAGTTCCCTCCCCCCTCCCACCACCCTGCTCCCCTGCCTACCCACTCCCACTTATTGGCCCTGGTGTTCCCCTGTATTGGGGCATATAAAGATTGCAATACCAAGGGGCCTCTCTTCCCAATGATGGCCAAGTAGGCCATCTTATGCTACATATGGAGCTAGAGACACGAGTTCTGGGGGTACTGGTTAGTTCATATTGTTGTTCCTCTTCTAGGATTGCAGACCTCTTCAGCTCCAGGGGTTTCTAACTTGTACTCAAATTTTATTTTTAATTAAGTTACAAAACATTGTATTTCACTGTCCAGTATTTTACTGTAAATGCATTTCTTCATTTTCTCTATTTATTTGCTGACACACACATTTCAGCGACATATTGAGCTACCTGAAAATCACAGATGATAAATTGCAAGAACAATATGTAAGCAATTTTAAATTCAATCAAGAACTATGTCATTAAAAGTGAGAATTAAAAAAATGAAACCAAAAGTTCAATGACAGCTATATCAGAATATATGAGAAACCAAAGAAAGCACTTCTAAGAATGAAGGCTGGTCACCAGAAAAGTCATTATCATAAGAAAGGATTAAGGAAAATGGTGGAGGTGACAGACTTCATCAGTATTTCACATTATAAATGTGTCAGAGGAAAAGAAAGACACAAAGATATACTTAAAAAATAAAAGCAGAACACACCCAATATCTTAGGTAACATAAAGACATACAGGCACAAGAATATTAAGAGTCTGTATGTCATTTCAACTTAAAATATATCACAAAAAATAATTACATTGTTTTGAAGATTTAAAAAGAGACAAAAATTTCAAATCCCAAGGCTTGGAAGAGCCTCCTACATCAAGAATATTCTTAAGTTTGTCAGCAGATTTCTTGGCAGAACACTTTCAGACTGAGAAAGGATGAAATGTTATAACTAAAATGAGAAAAAAATACTGTCAATAAAATTTATTTTATAAGGCAAAGCAATGATGAGAAATGATGGTGCTAACAAAACGTTTCAAAGAACATCTAAAGCTGACAATTCCTCAATGTCCAGTCTTTGTTACAGGCGGTTCTAAGGAATTCTTGAAGCAGAGATGAAACAACACTGGTTAGTAACATGAAAACATGCAAAATCAGCAAAGTAATGAGTAAAGTTAATTATATGGATCAATTCTGCTGAAATGCTATATTAGAGAGTTATAAATCAATTATCATATTAAAATAAAAGGTTCAAAGAAAAGACTAGAGATATAATTGTGTAATAGAGTGCTTGCTCGCTGAAAAGGCATGGAGTTTGAGTTTCAAAACAATTATAAAAAGGAGTTAAAGATGGAATGCTAAAACTATATTTATAGTTGTTTTTGTCAGTATTGAGAGAATAAGCTGTAAGTTTTGACATTAAAAATATAATTCATAAAGTGAAGTAGACAACATGTTAGAATTTAAAAATGAACTCTAGCATGTATTTCTAGATGCTTAATGGTCACAATGGTAAATATAGCTTGTAATAAATGTATTAAATAATTGTAACATATTGATTAAAAATAAAGTATTTCCATCTCCATTACCCACACAAGATAACTATAGAAGATAGTTTTTATTATGTTTATATTGATTAAAAGTTGTTATGTGTGTTCAAATATCTCATTGTAGTTCTTAAATATGTAAATTTTTATTTTGTATTATACTTCAATGGAAAAATTAAACTATAAACTACCTAAAAGCTAAATAAATAAAATCAACTCTTAGGAAAAAAAGCTATTCAGGGAAGATAGATTATGGGATTTTGCTATTGGAAAGTTAAGAGAAAAAAAGATATAATAGAAACATAAGATGAAAATAACTCAGTTGGAAAAGATTATTAAATGATATGCTATAATCGTGCTAAAATTAGAATCATTCTGTTACTGGTAAGGGAAAAACAGATAGAAGAGAATTTGAATGGTTGGCAAATTAAAGTTCAAATCTAATGAATCATGCCTCATTCAATTCTTTCAAAATCTAGAGGAAGTAAGCATTTTAAAATATAAAATAGAAATACAATTTTTGAAAGGTAGAGCAGAGACCCAAAGCCAAACATTAGGCAGAGCTTGGGAACCCTTCTGAAGATGTTGAAGGATTGTAGGAGCCAGAGGGTTCTAAGATAACAGGAGAACATGCCCACAGAATCAACTAAGTAGGGATCATAGGGGATCACAAAAAGTAAAGTGTCAATCACAGAGATGTCATGGGACCTAGGTTCTATTCATGTATGTTGTAGTTGCTTAGCTTTGTTTGTTTGTTTGTTTGTTTGTTTGTTTCCTTTCTTGTATTGTATTTTTCTTTATTTACATTTCAAATGATATCTCCTTTCCAGATCTCCCCTCCATAAACCCCCTGTCTCTATGGGGATGCTCCCCCACCCACCTTCTCACTGCCTTCCAGCCCTGGCATTCACCTACACTAGGGCATCTAACCCCCTCAGGCTCAAGGGCCACTCCTCCCACTGATATCTAACAAGGCCAACCTCTGCCACATATGCTTTGCTTTTAATGGGACTCCAAACCAAGAGCATAGGAGTATCTCTGACTCATTTGCCTGCTCATGAGGGCCCTTTTTCTACTACTGGATTGCCTTATCCAGCTTTGGTATGAAGGTAAGTGCCTACTTTTGTTGTAACTTGTTACACAATGTTATTCTGTTGATATCCCTGAGAGGCCAGCCCCACCTCATTTTTTAAGGGGAAGGGAGGAGCAGTGGATATGCAGAAGAGGGAAGATGGGGAAAATTGAGAAGAAGGAAAGAGGAAAAACTACAGTCAGGATATGTATTATTAGAGAAGAATACAAAAAAAGACAAAAAATTAAAAGCAGCATAATTTAACAAATATGACTGAAAAAAGTTGGCAATACATACTTCATTTTAAAAAGTTCTAAACTTGAATAATTAGTTTACATATTTCATTAAAAAGAAAATTTCAATTGACTAGTGGTATTCTAAATTGGGCAAAAATATAAACAGTCCCTTGTTCTTATCAATAGAATAAATCAATACAAAAACTTCAATAATTAAAATTTAGCATAAACAATACATAACACACACAAAAAAATTTTACACATAAGATAGTATAACTGAATCCGATAAAAATATAAGGAATTCACTGTGATACACTAACCAAGAATCTGTAAATGTGAATAAAAATGTAACATCTGAAAAAATACAATATAAGCCAAATACATGATCTCAAAAAGCTAATATAATCATATTTATTTCATAAGAAATGATTTGTCTTTTATATGTAAACATCCAAAACCTGAACTACATTTTCTATCTCCATAAATATAATGAATCCTACCATCAAAAATATTACCATATAGAATTCACTATTTTTATCCAATGTTTAAGAAATAGAAAGCAGTTACAGACAATATAAAGCCCGTCTTCCAGGCAAGTAATATATTTCTCTCTGGGCAGTTATTATAGTGTTATAGTGTTATTTTCATATAATTCAGCCACTGATTGGTATAATACTATTATATTCATGTACTCCTACTGTAGGGGGTGCCTGAGATTTAAAGAAGTATTTAAAAAGTATAAAAACATGTAAAAACTTACCAATATCTTCTCTACAAAATCTATCTACAACACATTTAAATGAGATGTGTCAATGTCTTTATGCATATTTTCCAATAATATGACTTATTCATATTATATAAAGATTTGAAATATTAAAAAGAAATTCATATGTATAAGATTAACTCAATAACATATTTGTTAGTATTAAAAATAGTATTCTTCAATGATGTTTTTGTTATTGAACTATTATTCTTTTTTTTGTTGTTGTTAAGTATTTGGTTTTTTTTTTTTTTTGTATTTATTTTCAACTTTTATTAGATATGTTCTTCATTTACATTTCAAGTGTTATCCAGAAAGTTCCCTATATCCTCCCCCCTCCCGGCCCTGCTACCCTACCCACCCACTCCCACCCCCTGGCCCCGGCGTTCCCCTGTATTGGGGCATATAAAGTCTGCATAACCAAGGGCCTCTCTTCCCACAGATAGCCAACTAGGCCATCCTCTTCTATATATGCAGCTAGAGACACGAGCCCAGGGGGTACTAGTTAGTTCATGGTTATTCTTCCACCTATAGGGTTGAAGACCCCTTTAGCTCCTTGGGTACTTTCTCTAGCTACTTCTTCCTTGGGAATCCTGTTGAACTATTATTCTTACCCTAAGAAATCCTGAAGACTTCCGCAAAATATTGTTTTTATTTAAAATCCTTTATTGCAATCTATTTTGCATAATTGCTATTTGTTGTAATCATATTTTCTATTTAGTTTGCTAAAAGGTCTCTTTTTGCTTTGTGATATTTTTATATTTCAAGAGAATAATCTAAACACTGTAGTATATATTTTTCCATGAATCTTGTTTACAGTGGAGGGCTGGAAATCCTCAAGCTGACTTTTCATGTTTATATGTATCAAAACAAAGTTGTCTACCTCATAGGGTTGATAAATTCATGCACTCACAGAAGAGTGGTTGGCTGCAGAAAACTTACAGATAATCAAGCAAGTCAAGATTCAGCATGAATCAGGAGGAGGCCACCAAAGGCCATTCTATACCTTAGGAGCCATTGGCAGGTCATGGTTGCTGAGTAGAGATGGTCACTTAACTGATTTTCCTCTTTTTGGAAATACCAAATATAACAGGGTTTGAAAATTCTTTAAATATAATATCTCACCACCACCCCCAATTAGACACATCAAAATCTAAAATTTAGATTCAGACATTTGAAAAAGATTGGTTCAAATATTTCACAATATAAACTTCAAGCCTGAGATTTTTTTATGTTAATGGAAAATAGAATATGAATTTTTAGGTATCAAAAAATCAGATTTGAAAAGTAGATAGTAAAGAAATTGACCAAGGGGGTAACAAGAATGAGCAACTTTGGACACTTTAGCCAAGTGTTCTTAATCATTCAAATAATTAGAATTGTTTGTTATTTATTCTATACTTTTATAATCAGAAAGATAGATATGGGTTCAACCACATGACTGAATACATGTTTCAGAAGCTTAATATTATCTAATGTTAAAACCTATGGTTTAAAAACTATACTCAACTGCCTTGTGATGTTCATGATTTCCTTCAGTGTTACTAATTCATTAATCCTCTATATGACTATTAATCTTTAATTAAAAAGTTGAAATTTCTGAATGGATGTCCATTTTACCTAGTCATTTAACATCTTGCAGCAAAATTTTACTATTTATGACTATAATACATATTTTTAATATGTGGACATCAGAGAGTTCCCTAAGTTCTAAAAGAATCCTTTTCCCATGAGCAAAACTATTTGAAAATATTCCTTGATTTTAAAAAGAAGACAAAAGTAACTAGATCTCAATTACTAACACTATAATATAATTTTTAAACTTATAGAATGAGTATATATCAAGATAGAATTCTTTTCAATGTTCTGTAAACCTTAATTTTTCTTCATTTATATTCTAATTTTAATTTTTAGAACTGGAAAGATGAGAGCTTTCATTACTAAATAATACAAATACTTATTTAAGAAACCCATACATTCTTAACGAATTGATAATAATGGAACAGAAGAAGCAAGAAGATACGAGGCGTTCATCATATGTGGGAGCAAACCAATGAAATTAGTTTGGCTAGGGAATACAGAATTAAATTTTATTCTAAGGAAACAAAAAAAAAAAAAAATTGGGTCATTTGTTTCTAAATTATAACGCAAGGGAGAGCCCTGCTGGCAGACTTTAGAGTGGCAGTAGACATTGAATTTAAAGTAACTTTCTTAAGAAAACCACTGGTGAGGAAGGATGCATGTTATTATTGCTTGCCTTCCTGAAATCTATACACTCAAACTGTGTATCACTAGGTTTGAGTTTATGTTAAGCATCCCTTGGAGTAGGTATAATGTACTTCCTGCAGGACATCTATTGAAACAATGTTAAAATGCATTGATAATATTCAATTTGGATTCCATATGTTTAGAAAAATGTAATATACAGTCTATTTTGAGTTTTGACGGTACAGGTGCACTAAAATTGAACTCAGTAATACATGTGGCTCTCACTCAGTGTTAACACATTTTGATTTCAAGATTTGCTCTGGGTAATTCCTACACTTAATTTTTTTAATTTTTCTTTTCTTTTCTTTTCTTTTCTTTTCTTTTCTTTTCTTTTCTTTTCTTTCCTTCTTTCTTCCTTCCTTCTTTCTTTCTTTCTTTCTTTGACTGCCTTGTTGATTTGACTGAGGGAAACAAAAACGTCTTGTTTTACTTGTGAAACAGATCCAGATTGGATCTAAATTTAGGATCCTACATGGAGAGTTTAGAAAATATCCTTTCAGTTCTTTAGTGTGATATACTTCTTAGTTGCTGTTTACTTTGTATAAATATGCAAATACAAAAAGTCCACGGATTAGAGGTGAATGGAAATAATCAGTCCAGAGTCAGGCCTTCTCTATTGTTGGCAGTGTGGTGTTGTCCTGATCACTGTTCCTTATATGTCCATGAAAGAGAGTCAACTACATAAGGAAGAAACACTGAAGGCAACGTTTTGCTTCTGAAAATATACAGCTGAATAATGTATTAAAGCTTGGGGCATTGTCTTAATGGAAAATGGAAAGTAATCAAACATTAATATCAAGTTAATAAAATTATTTTTTATATCATTAATCAGCCAGGGAGTTTCTGGTAAGTAAGTCTCTGTAGTAAACAGAGCTTCTCCCTTATGGAATGAGTAAACCACACAATCATTTTCTATTGTTTACAATGATGAACTACAGAAAATTTAAATAGTCGGTTTAGGGCAAAATAATTTATTCTAAACCACAATAATTAAGTGAGCCCACGAGATAGGAGAAAAGAGGTTTTCTTATAGTTAATTATATTTAAAAGGTTCTATTATATGATAATATATTACTATCTAGAGAAATGAATATGTTGAATACTATTAGGCAAACCTTATTACCCTACAGTGGGTCTAAATAAGACCACGTGATTCTCCGAATTATAAATAATTTCCTCTGTTTACTATTCTTCCTTCTAGTGCCCACAGCACATTTAATGGCATGTGTGGCTTTCTCACTGAAGTTACAAATGCAAATCCTTAATTATGATTTATAAATTAAATACTATTCACACATAGATATAAATAATGAATAATAGATCCATGTCGTCATTGTCTTTGCTTTCATGTGTTCAGTTGTCACCAAACAGCCTCAGCTTGGAGAGGGCTTCTGAGAGAAGGGGTGTCTCAGAGCAGTGAAAACAAAGGACTTGAAGTCAAATCATGGGCCCAAGCTGTTGGTCTATGTTCCACTTGAGACCACTTTCCAGCTTGCTGTTTCTCTCTTCTGTTCTCGGGAGATCTCCAGATTTCTCTTTCTTCCTCTTTCTCTCTCTCTCTCTCTCTCTCTCTCTCTCTCTCTCTCTCTCTCTCTCTCCCTCTCTCCAGTTCTGCTCAGGAAAGTTCCCCAAGCACATCCTTCTTGCTATTCTAAACAATAAATTAATAAAAAATTCTCTGCATAGCTCATCTCTTGCAGATTATAAACCCAGCCTTTCATTTTATATACCAAGGCAGTCATTTACTCTTGCTTATCCTATTAATCACCATTGCATGACCCCAGATTTTTTATTCTTAGGAAATAGTAAGAACACTTTTTTTTTTTAAGATTGCAAAATAATTCAGAGACCTTCCTGCCTTTGTTAAGCACAGAAGATAAGATAGTTGGGTGGAACCCCACCTTAAAATTAACATGTCTACTATTCCGGCCTAACCTTGCTTCTTCCCCGGAGTTTGCTGAATTCAAGAATCTGCCTGCATTTGTAAGCATAACCAGCAGCAGCAGCAATAACAACAGCCACAAGCTTAGCAGTGTGGGACCTCCTGCTGCTGCCACTCCCTAAATCTCTTTATCTCCTCCCTAGTATCTTTCTGACAAGTTGGCTCACAGCATAGCTGACTTTTGTTCTTTTAGGATTATGAAACCCCTCATATGGTTCATATTTGATCCTTATATTTTGCCTAGTTAAAAAAAATTATAGATCCTTTGAACTCTTGTTTTTAGAGTTCTTTTCCACAGCCTTTTGGCCTGTCCTAAATGTCCCAGCTTTTACCATTTTGCTAAGACATTAGCTGCACCTTCACTTCCTCATGCTGTCTCTGATTGTTGTTAACCAGGAGGACATCCCTTGAAGAAGAAGCAATAATTATGTATGTTATACAACAAGGTTTACTGCAAAGGATCTTACAGTGCCCCTGCCCTGTTGGCCCTTTCCCAGGGGGAGGAGCCATGTCATTCTACCCTGATCAAGGACATGCCAGACTTAGCATCCAGTAAGCCAGGCTTTAATAAGTGCAAAAAGGTGCTTTGGCACTCAGATTGGCCTATCCAGTTCTAAAGTTTGCATTATTTTAATACTAAGTTCAAACACAAGGCCTGAGCAGGGCCAATAACAACAACAGTGCCTCTGAAAAAAGAAAAAAGAAGGGAAGGCAATATAGGGAGATATAGTTGACATTCAACACACAGCTTCCATTTCTTTTTTTTAAATTTTTTTCCAATTTTTATTAGATATTTTCTTCATTTACATTTCAAATGCTATCCCGAAAGTCCCCTATACCCTCCCCCATTCCCTGCCCTGCTCCCCTACCCACCCACCCCCATATCTTGGCCCTGGCATTCCCATGTACTGGGGCATATAAAATTTGCATGACCAAGGGGCCTCTCTTCCCAATGATGGACAAATAGGCCATCTTTTGCTACATATGCAGCTAGAGACACGAGTTCTGGGCGTACTGTTTAGTTCATATTGTTCTTCCACCTATAGGGTTGGAGAACCCTTCAGCTCCTTGGGTACTTTCTCTAGCTCCTCCATTGGCAACCCTGTGTTCCATCTAATAGCTGACTGTGGGCATCCACTTCTGTGTTTGCCAGGCACTGGCAGAGCCTCACAGGAGATTGCAATACAATTTGAAAACACATGAAACTCAAGAAGAATGAAGACCAAAGTGTGGACACTTCTCCCCTTCTTAGAATTAGGTAAAAAGCACACATTGAAGGAGTTACAGAGATCAAGTGTGGAGTTGAGAGAAAAGGATGGACCAACCAGTGACTGCTGCAGCCGGGGATCCATCCCATAATCAGACACCTAATGCAGACACTATTGCATACGCCAGCAAGATATTGCTGAAAGGGCCCTGATTCCATTTTCTATTAGAGTATGACATCTCTCCAGTGGCTGTGCCTGGGATGCAGTTTTGGGTTTAGCACTTGAAACTCCAAGGCTTGTCTTCTCATCATTTATATTTCAGTTTGTTGTTCATGTTGGTGGACAGAATAGGGAGTAAGCCTGAGGGAGATCCATGGGGAATATGGTAGAGGCTGGAAAAGGGGAACAAAAAAACCACAAAACAAAACCTAACAAAGACAAAGAAGAGGATGAGATAAGATTATATGTATGTGAGTGAAAGCATGCGTGCATAGGCCCCTACTGAGTGATAAATACTGTGTTAGGAAAAAAGGGTTAATATTGAGGAAAATGAACCAGACAATCTCTAACCATCAAATATAGCAAAATGTGTACTTGAGCCATAATAATACCCATGAGAATATCTAATGTCTATATAAGAACAATTGATAAAAAATTCTCCAACTTTATGATCATATACTTAATGCACTTCTTTATATGTATGTGAGCCAATATATGATATTTTTATTTGAGTGTTATTTTCAGATTCAGATACCATGTTGCAATTAAATCATCAAAAACATGATTGAAATCTCAGGAAAACAAAATTAATTCCTTCTTAGAAATTATTTTATGCTTAATAAAGTTGCTAATGCATTAAATAATCAAGCTAATACTCCAAACCCTGACATATATTTTACTCATTTCAAACTGTCAGATAGTGCAGATTCTGAGGTTGCTATATATTACTTGGGCATTACAGTTAATGAAGCACCAACTATGTACGTATAGCTTTGAAGATCTAAGACTACAGGAATGACCAAGGCATTATCTTTGTGTGAGACTGGCTGATTTGTTGGAATTGATAAATACCAATCATACAACTAAAGCTTATGACAAATTAATTATGCCTTTCACAGTTTCCTGTAGAGTGACTTTCTTTATAGTCTTTTCTCTTTATCAATGATTTTCGGATTGATTTAGTTATGCCTGTCCCTTGATAATTCAGTTTGTGACATACTGTCCTCTGACACCACCCATTAAGCATTTATTTCTCCTACATATTCTTAGTTTGAAAACAAAGGAAGGAAAAGAAAAGACAAGTAAATAAGACACTTATTATTTGACCTACATATAACACAAATGGGAAAGCTTAACAGAATGATGTCTAAATATGAAGTCAATTCCATATATCTTGTCAATGTGACATGGCCATTTACCAGTCTAGTAAACTGCATTCCTCAGTATGGACATTCTCTAAAGAGATTTAGAACTATTTTGAAATAGAGATATATCCAAATTCCTAGTAGGATAAATTAAATTCCTTCAAAAATATTTGTGCCATCAAACCCAACATTTCCACAGAGAATTAACCCTGAATCCATAAACCAGAATAGCCTTTTGGTTGTTTTCATATTGTGATATGTATTAGAGATTATCCATACAAATTATCCTTTAAGCAAAAACACTAGAAATACCTCTGTACTGTTTATTTCTATAACATATTATATTAGTCAGTGTTCTCTAGAGTCACAGAACTTATGGGTAGTCTCTATATATTAAGGGAATTTGTTGATGGTGTATAGTCTGTCCAACTCCCAACAAGGGTCAGCAGCAGCTGTGAATGGATGTCCAAGGATCTAGCAGTTGCTCAGTCTCACAAGGCAAGCAGGTGAAAAAGAGAGAGAGTAAACCTTTCTTCTTCTAATATCCTTACTGTAAGTCTCCAGCAGAAGGTATAGCCTAGATTAAAGGTGTGTAATACCATGCCTTTAATACCAGAAGACCTTAAGAAAGAGATCTCCCTGTCTTAATCTTCTGGAATTCATAGCCACTATGCCTCAAGATCTCCATGCCAAGATCCAGGTTAGAAACTTGCATCTCCCAGCCTCCAGATATGGATCACTGATGAGCCTTCAGTTCATTCCAGATATAGTCAAGTTGATGACCAGGAATAGCCACTACACTTATGTCTATGAAAATAATCCCTTCTTTTCCAAACAGGACTACTGTCAGCACTCAGTTTACACTTCCCTAATATGGCCTCACTTATTAGACTGCTGCCTAAGTAGCTTAAACAGAAGTCACACATTAGCTCTATACTTCAAACTCAGTCTTGTCTCATCTTCTACTTGCGTTTTCTAAGCCACTCCCATTTGTAAGCTACAACAGCCAAAACTCATTTATGGATAACACTTCCTAACATGGATTCTCAAGTTCTTCAACTCATCAAATATGTTTTTCTTCTTATAATCTCTCTCTATCACTTTGTGTCTTCTAAAACAAAACTCACTTGAATAGTCAATGGAGATTTAATTTATTCTTGTGTTCTAAAGTATATGCTTATTACTTTCAGTTTTACTTGTCTCTGGTGTACAATAAGAATAATTGAAGTGTTTTCCAAAAGATAGACTCAGCGAACTTCATTCAAGGAGACATAAGTAAACTCTGGGCTTTGAATACTATGTAGTATTTGTCACAGGTATTCAAACTGCTATTACAGCATGAAAAAAGCCATAAACGTTGGCCAACTATTAAATCCAGCTAAGAGCTAATAAATACGAACAAAATCAAATGAAGGCCAAATTTGGCCTGAAAATCTTGTTTTGATACTTTTGTTATAAGTTCATAATGCAGCATTACTTTTATGTCATTTCTATTGAAGTCATTAACTGTGATATCATTTCTGTATGTGAAAGCATAGAAGCAAATAAATTTGTTGGTAAAAAGTAGAATAATGTCAAGGGTCCAAAATGGAAATGATTTTAAAAATAAATAAAACCAAACAGACAAACAAAATCATGTTCTTTTAAAAAATCTTTTTTATTGGATGTTTTAATTATTAACATTTCAAGTATCATCCGCTTTACCAGTTTCCCCCCTGAAAACCCTTAATCCTATCCTCCCTCCCCCTGCTTCTATGAGAGTGTTCCCTCACCACCCACCCTCTCTAGCATCCCTACCCTCAAATTCCCCTACACTGGTACATCGACCCTTCACAGGATCAAGGGTCTCTCCTCCCACTGATGCCTGACAAGGCCATCCTCTGCTACATACCTTGTTGGAGCCATGGGTCCCTCCATGTGTCCTTCTTGGTTAGTGGTTTACTTCTGGGGAACTCTGGGGGAGGGTCTAGTTGGTTGATATTGTTGTTCTTCTTATAAATAAAATTATTTTAATGACTTCAAAAATGTGAAATAATTACAAAAGTTGTGGATCAATTAATAGTATAAAAAAGAATTATACCTGTTTTTTCTTGAAAAGAAGTTGCATATACAGTATATGAAGACTAGTTAAAATGAATGACAAATACCTTGAATATATTAAATTAATAGGATATATCTTTCATACGTTTTAAGATACATTTGATTATTGGGATGAATATACAAATATTGTTTATTATATAGTGTCTATTCTGGTAAAATTTGTCATTAATCCTAAAAATTTAAATAAGTGGTTTATTAATTATGGGAAAGAAATATGCAGTTCATTTGGAAGTAATGCAAGATATGCATTTGAGAGTTGTTTATTATGTCTTTTAACATTTATAAACTTTGTTTCCCCATGTTTCATAACTGTATTCTCATTGTGATGAATATCTACTCAAATGATAATAATTTAACTACCAGCAAAATTCACTGAAATATTGGCTATTGGAAATAGTCAATATGAATATTTTAGAGAGTCAGAAGTGAAGGTCTCTATTTCTCCCTTTGGAGTTTTTGGAAGCCTGTGGAAAGGAGGAAGGAAAGAATGTAAGACTTGGGATATTGAAGATAGTAGAAAATTCTGACCCATTTAATCAACTAAGCAGGATTCTTATGGACTCAAAGAGACTACAGCAACAAGCATGGGGCCTACATGCATCTGCATTCGGTCCTCTGCATATATATTGCAGCTCTTAGTTTGGTGTTTTTGTGGGATTCCTAACTGTAAAAGCAGGCATCTCTGACTCCCTTGCCTGCTCTGGGACTCTTTTTCTTCTATTAGGTTGCTATATTCATTCTCGGCATGAAGGAGTTTACCTTATTTTATTGTCATGTTTGGCTGTTGAGTGTTGGAGGAGTCTCCCTTCTGACAGGAAATAGAGGAAGAGTGAATCTTGGGTAGACGGGAGATGGTGAGGAGCTAGAGGAAAGGGAGGAGGGGAAACTGTGGTAGGGATGCATTGCATGAGAGAAGAATATATTTTCAACAAGAAAAGAAATAAAAAGAAATAACTAGGGATGGGGAGATGAATCAGAGCACCACAGTGTTCACTGCACAAGCATGAGTCCTGAGTTCAGACCCCAGAACTTATGTCAAAAGCTGTAGTGACATACACCTCTAATCCTAACACTGGGAGGCAATGACAGGATTATTGAAATTTTCTTGCCAATCAGTTTAGTCAAATAGTGCTTAGTCAACCAATGAGATCTCATCTAAGAAATATAATGGTATGGATTGGAGAAAAATACTCATTTTACCTCCCCTGCCCTCCACAGTTGCATACACACATGTACACATTTCTCCACAGGGATATATGCATGAATCAGCACACACACACACACATACAACACAAAATTCATTTGATGCCTTTGATTGAATGCATGAATTCAATGGTCTGGTAGTGTTAAGAACAGATAGATGGAAACACAGAAGCAACTCACATAACATTAGCTTACATAAGGCTTTTTGTTTGATTTGCTTTTTTCCCCCCAAACTGATAGCCAATGGACAACTAAAATCAGTTCGAACATTTCTCAAATTCTGTGTTCAGAAAACCATGATAAGGTGATAAGAGCAACTTGCCCATTTTAGCTGTGCCTAAAGCACAAATTATTTCCATCTATCTACTCTGTTTCCAAGAACAGATATGCCTCCTTTAGATGGGAAAATATATATCTTAGTAGCAGTAACTCTTTCCTTTCCTTATGTGTTCTAGGGAAGAGTTTACCAATCTCTCTTTCTAAAGTCCTAAGAGAAATATTCAATATTGTTAATGACAAAAATAGAGATTGTAATGTGATGTAACATAGAGATTGTGATGTAACATAGAGATTGTGATGTAACATAGAGATTGTGATGTAACATAGAGATTGTGATGTAACATAGAGATTGTGATGTAACATAGAGATTGTGATGTAACATAGAGATTGTGATGTAACATAGAGATTGTGATGTAACATAGAGATTGTGATATAACATAGAGATTGTGATGTAACATAGAGATTGTGATGTAACATAGAGATTGTGATGTAACATAGAGATTGTGATGTAACATAGAGATTGTGATGTAACATAGAGATTGTGATGTAATAGAGTTAGTAATGTGCTTGCCATATAAACATAAGGTTGTGATTCAGGCTTCTTAAAACCTACGTAAAAATGCAAATGCTTGTAATATTAGCAATGTAGGAAGAGAGACAGTAGGGTTGCTAGAGTTTTGCAGGCCAGCTCCTCTTGACAGGTAATTGCATTTTTAGGTTTTATGAGAGATCACATTTCAAAAAATAAGATAGAAGGCAATAAAGAACACACCCACACTCACAGTCACATAAACACTCACATATACTAGATATATAAATTCATATTAGATTTTTTATATATATCTATGTTAGAGATTAGAAACATATACATATGTACATATATTAGAAAAATAAAGTCAAGTTATAAATTTGGATCTTATCATTTTACCACTTAGTTGAAAACAAAAATAGTATAATCGATGCCATGAATCATTCAGTAAATTTAAGGAGAAAAAAAAATCAATCAAGTATATTGCTTCTCTGAAGTAATAAGCTTCAAAGGTAGAAAGTCAATCTGGAAATCCCAAAGAATACACACAGTCAA
Source organism: Mus minutoides (assembly GCA_902729485.2). Lineage (NCBI taxonomy): Eukaryota > Metazoa > Chordata > Mammalia > Rodentia > Muridae > Mus > Mus minutoides. The sequence goes on from LR750276.1 coordinate 58,307, forward strand.
TCATTAGGGATTATTGGAATCACTTATGAAAAGAAAAGCAATACACAGGAGAACTGCAGGTGAAGACGCGTTTTGTGTGAAAGACGTGCTGAATTAGTAGTCAGGAGATTGCCTCTAGTGTGACTGACACAGATTCAATTAGTGAGCGTGCACAAGAAGAGAACTTTTCTGGGCATTACCAATCAAATTTATTGTAAATAAAAGTGAGATGCAATAGCTCCTGGGGTTAATTAATAACTTTTACAAGAAATCTAACTTTTATAAGCAACCCAGCTTTAGCCTTAGATACGGGCAGAATAAAGCTACTGATATGCTCATTCCTCTGTCTCCTGAACAAACACATTTTGTAAAATAAATGAAATCCCATGGACCACTTAGCACTATTTACGCACTGTTCAATGAATTCCTGCACACCACTTTGCTCCGTTTCCAGAAAGCCTGTGAAGTACCTACAAAGTCTTCGAGGAAGAACATTTGGATCACATCCCACATTATATTACAAACCCTGTTTCGAAAAACCAAAAAAAAAAAAAAAAAAAAAAAAGTAGAGCAAAATGACACTTTTATGAGTTTTTCTGCACGTGTTGCTTTGTGTTGTTTCAGGATGTGGCTAAATTGTTCAGTGTGGCTGGCCTCAAACTGAAAATGTTCCTACCTCAACAAACAAATACAGCATTCATTCAGGACAACATTTTGGTCTTGATTTGAGTCAGTACTGAAAATTTCAAATAACCTAAATGAATATCTTAAAAATATATTATTGGTTATTTTTATGCACAATTCTTTCTCTGTCTCTCTGCATCTCTCTGCCTCTCTCTCTCTGTGTGCTGTGCTGTGTGTGTGTGTGTGTATGTGTGTGTGTGTGTGTGTGACAGAGAGAGAGAGAGAGAGAGAGAGAGAGAAGTGTGATGTATAATGATAACCAATGATTTTGGCATTAGGTACTATTGAGTCTAGGTTATTAAGCTGACTGGCCTGCTATCACATCAAATAAACCCTTATTTTACTTACTACTAGCTCCATAACAGGATTAGAATGTTAGCAATATTATTAATAGTTATATCACTGTATATGCCTTTAATATTAAATTTTATAATTGTATTATTTCTCTTAATAAAAGATGAGTCCAAGGTCAAATTCTCTCATAATTACGCAAGTATCACAAATTTACAAGATTCAGTATTTTGTGGTTTCAAGCAATCATTGTGAGTTTGAAATATATGTAGCTCAAGACAAACTACTATTTGTAAAACATGTACGAAAGATGATAAGTTTGTATTCAATAACAAAAAATACCCAATAGGTATCATTTAAGTACTAGATTATGGGTAGGACACTGGTCAGTGGCAAAGGCTCTTGTTGCTACAGGATGGCAACCTTAGCTTGAATTCTAAAATCCCACATGAATCTGTACTCAGAAGTATCCATCTATAACTGAGTGCCCCTATAAGATCAGAAATAGAGACAGTAGAAAACTTTGAAAACTGTTGAATATAAGCATGATGTTTGATAAAGGAAACTCTATTTGAATGCAAGTAAGTATCTTCTTCTAGATACAGAAAAGGAATGAATTTTAAACTATAAACTGCTGAAAACTCTATCAGCAATCAGAGAAAGAGATAATCAAAAGTGAATATTAGGAATAACTGACCCTCAAATGTGCCAACTTTTTGTTATTGGCATAAAACAGTTCAAACCTGGCAGGGTTTTCTAAAATCAGCAGTGGAGAAGCTAAAACAAGAGACTGTCTTTATTTTTAGGCTAGTCTGAGTTATACAATAAGTGCCAAGCAAGTAAAGGCTGCATAGCAATATTCTGTTGTATAAATGATACATCGATTCATATGCATATATAAATATTAAAGGTAACACCAGTTGGTCATATGGAGGGGCTATAGTTTGTTTTAGTTTAATTTAAAAAAAGAAGAAAAAAATGTTTCAGCAAATTCAGTCTTAGATGGAACACAGGGTTCCCAATGGAGGAGCTAGAGAAGGTACCCAAGGAGCTGAAGGGGTCTCCAGCCCTAGAGTGGAACAACAATATGAACTAACCAGCAACCCCAGAGCTCGTGTCTCTAGCTGCATATGTAGCAGAAGATGGCCTAGTTGGCCATCGTTTGGAAGAGAGGTCCCTTGGTCTTGCAAAGATGGCCTAGTTGGCCATCACTGGGAAGAGAGGCCCCTTGGTCTTGCAAACTTTATATGCCCCAGTACAGGAGAACGCCAGGGCCAAGAAATGGGAGTGGGTGGGTATGGGAGCAGGGCCAGGAATGGGGAAGGGTATGGTGACTTTTGGGATAGCATTTGAAATGTAAATGAAGAAAATAGCTAATAAAAATTGGAAAAAACGAAAATTTAGTCATGTCTTTAAGGGACAATTTTCCAAAGTTTATTCATTCCTACATATCACTAATTATATGCACATAAATATAACATTTATTTCTAACATAATAGGTAGAATAATTACACTCCAATCATATCAGAACCTTATTTTCTAAATCTTTAAAATATATCAAAGAAAATTACAATTAAAAAAGGTGTTGGCAGGAGAAACTAAGATTAAGAATCATTAAATGCAGGGAGATTATTCTATATTCTATGTAACTGTTTTATACCAATAACAAAATGTTGGCACATTTGAGGGTCAGTTCTTCCTAATATTCCCTTTTGATTATATTTAGACAGGCAAAATATAAACCTAGGAGTCACTAAATACCATAAAATAAACCAGTTTTGTTGACTTTGAAAGTGAAATAAAAGGAAAGACAAAACAAGGGAAACAGACTTGTTAGCTTGCAATAAATTGCATTTAAGTGGTACAATGAGCAATTTTGATAAAGTTACATGGTAAAGAAATTAATTAACATGTTGGAATCATTATTCACATGCTTATGATGAAGTGGTAAAATCTTTTAAAATCCTAAACAACGTGTCCATTGTAGCATGACATTCTTTATTACTTAATGATGAGCATTCTGCACAGTAGCTCGCTAAAGATTATTCTAACTGGAGTTTTGTGCCCTTAGATTAACACCTATTCTTTTCAAAATTCTATCTAATTGTAGAAACTAGGCTTCGTATGCTCTTGGTAACTGCACTTAGAAACTCACATACAGAAGAATTGACAGCAGTATATAGCAGAGACATCTGCCCACATTTTTCTTCTGGCATTATTGTCAGTGCTACAGAGGAGAAAAACAAGATTTGGATGCATGTGTACCTATAAAGTAATGTTATTCATACCTAGAAAATAAATTATTTCATATGCTATAATGTGAGAGACACAGTAGAAATTAAACTTAATGCAGTAAACCTACGATATGACCTCACCCTCATGGGAAAGTTTTTTTAAATGCCATGATTTTAACCTAATTATATGTTTTACCTCTCTTTTTTTTGTGAGACATAACTTTTTGTTTTTTTATGCAGTAATTTTTTATGAAAACAATAGAAAAATAATGTATATAAAATCAGCACTCTAAATCTATACGCATAAATATAAGACAACCCTCAAAAATGTGCCTTTAGCATACTTTAGAAGCATTGAAATTTTAAGTTTAAAGCTGGAAAATTTATAAAAATGAGTTTTTTCTTATTTATTTATTTATGTATTTATTTACTATTAGAGAATTTCTTCATTTACATTTCAAGTGTTATCCCATAAGTCCCCTATACCTTCCCCCTGCCCTGCTCCCCTACCCACCCACTCCCACTACTTGGCCGTGGCATTCCCCTGTACTGGAGCATATAAACATTGTTAGACCAATGGCCTTTCCTCCCCAATAATGGCCAACTAGGCCATCTTCTAATACATATGCACCTAGAGACATGAGCTCTGGGGGTTCTGATTAGTTCATATTGTTGTTCCATCTATAGGGTTGCAGACCCCTACAGCTCTTGGGTACTCTCTCTAGCTCCTACATTGGGGGCCCTGTGTTCTGCCCTATAGATGATTGTGAGCATCCACTTCTGTATTTGTCAGGGACTGTCAAATCCTCACAGGAGACAGCTATATCAGGATCCTTTCAACAATATCCTGCTGGCGTATGCAGTAGCATCTGCATTTGGTGGCTGATTATGTGATGGACCACCCTGGTGGGGCACTCTCTGGATGGTCCATCCTTTCATTTTACCTCCAAACTTTGTCTCTGCACCTCCTTCCATGTATATTTTAATACCTATTATAGGGAGGAATGAAGTATCCATGCGTTGGTCTTTCTTGATTTTCCTGTGTTTTGGAATTTGTATCTTGGGTACAAAGAAATTGAAATTTTAAGTTTAAAGCTGGAAAATTGTAAAAATGACTTTTATTTCATATTTAATTGCTCTCTTAGAGGCTTCCTACTGAATAAGCACGCACTTTCTAGTTGTTTCTAAAATCGGGCTGACTGTTTCAACTCAGCAGTTGTGGGCAAAATTCCTCTTCAAGTTGACTGATTCTAACTGACTTCTCTCTCAGCTTCTGACAGCATGGGTCTGCTTGGTGCCTCTGAATTCCATGATCTGAACTGCACTGACTGTATGAATTAAACAGAACTGAATGGACCTGCAGGAACTGAACTAAACTCAAAAACATCCAACTGTGCTGTCTCTGTCTCTGTCTCTGTCTCTGTCTCTGTCTCTGTCTCTGTCTCTGTCTCTGTCTCTCTCCCTCTCCCTCTTCCCTTGCCCTCTCTCTGTGAGTGTGTGTGTTTGCTGCTCTTAAGTAGCCTCTCCTGTCTTTTCTCATGAGAGTTGAGCGTATCCCATCTCTAACTCAACATATTAAATATTTCTCTGATTTGTCAATTTGCCCCTCAGATGTCACTTTCAACCATGACTGCTTCCTTCTTTTTTTAGGATAAAAGGTGTGTGTCCTATCTGCATTTCAGCTGGATCACAGAGACCTAGAAAGCATCTTTCCAGAGCCTCCATTTAGCTGGATTAAAATCCCTCTACAACAAAATTTATTATTCTTTAATGCCTTTATATTTAGGGTTGTGGGCCTTGCGTCTGCTCTGCCATAGGGTATGGCTGGCCACTGGGGAGGCAGGACTTAGGAGTTAACCTCTCTTACCCCAAGCTGTCGCAGAGCAGGTGTTGGGCCATAGGGAAGTCCCAGGACATGGCTCAGTGGTGAGAAAGCACAATCTGAGACATGGGACAGCAGGAGCTGTGAGATGAGGCCAGGGTCGTTTGGTTCTCAGGCTCTTGGACTTCCAGGTACCCCAGGGAAACAAAGAAGGCCTGAGAATGGAGTGGGGGCTGTGGCTGTATCTGGCTGGACCAGGGGAAAAAGAGGATTGCTCTGGCTGGTCCCACAGTAGGAGTACTTGGCTTGACAGTAGCAGATTTGTGCTTGGTGGCTGCTGGTGGCTCTATAGGCAAAAGCCTTCCCCATTACTCCCCACGGTGGATCCCGATGAAAAGAGATAGTCCATGGTTTTAAATCATTTCTTGTCATGGCAGAAAGTGGTTGTGTAAAATCATATGCTTCTCAGAGTGGGCCTGATATTAAATAGCTTTTTCAGGGAGGAATGTCTGGGATGAAAAGCTTATTGGCTAAGCCCTCCAGGCCTCTATGTGCCTCATTAGTATGGAGATTTGTGGTCAGGTGCTCTACTTGTGGAGGGGTTGGGGCATTGCCCTTACATGACTGATGGCCACAAATCTATGGGGGGTTGCAGCTAGAGACAGGGGCCTGATGTCCTGGAGCAGGCAAAGCTCCCACTATCCCTCGAGGGTCTCTAGAGTTTTTAGCCATAGATCAACTAGGGACCACACTACCTTTCATGGTTCCACATTTATATATGTAGACATAATAAGAAAGAACAATTTTGTTTTATGGCATGACTGCCAAGTTAAAAAAAAATAGAAAATTGGATTCTGGCATGATGGTTTGGCATTTAAGAGGATTCTATGCTCTTCCAGAGGCCATTTCCCATTACCCTCAGTGTAGCTCACAACCGTCTGCGATGTCAACCTCATGGAATCTGATACCCTTGTCTGCCATCCTTGGGCAAATCGTTCACAGATTGTGTGTACATATATGAAGGTAAAACATCCAAACATATAAACTAAAATGAAAATATAAGTAGAAGGCTTCAGTTGGAAAGATTGCTATTTAACATGAAAACATTCTTTTCTAGTCAAGTAATAAAATGGGGCTTTCTCTTATAAGTAGAATATAATAGAATCCTTACATTATATAACTAACTTAGACAATATATTTCCATTTAGATGATAATAAAACATGATGAGAAATCAATATTTTGTAAACTTAAGTATTTCATATTTGGAACTGACTGAACAACAATCAATATTTCACAAGTATATGATTTATTTTAAAACATCATATGTATGTATATATATGCATACATACATATGCAATATTTAGAAAAATATGAGAGCTAAAATCGGAGACAATAATGAAATCAATAATGAAAACCTTACTTAGTAATAATATTTGTGAATGCTTATAATGGAAGTAAATCTAATGGTATTTTTTGACATTCTCTTTTTTATTTATTAGATATATTCTTCATTTACATTTCAAATGCTATCCCCAAAGCCCCCCATACCATCCCCCCACCCTGTTCAACAACCCACCCACTCCTGCCTCATGACCCTAACATTCCCCTGTACTGGAGCATATGATCTTTCCAAAACCAACATTTATTGTCAGTAAGACAAAATAGAAACAAAATTAAGTCCAAATATTATATATTATGAAATATATAGTTAATAAAATAAGACACAGAGTACGCACCTCACTATCTCCCCTTCTTTCTGTATTTTATTAGTATATATTTCTATCTTTGTTATTTGAATATAGATAAAATATATCTAAAATGATATGGAATATAAAAGGTAAGCCAACAGAAATATGTGGGAAAAATATTCCTCATTTATTCTCTGAACTCCTTTGTCAATCTTAAGAACTTTTATAAAAATCATATGGGATTTAGGATGTAATAGTTTTATTTGAAATTGACAGTAAGGCCTTGATTTACAGTTTCTACACAGTAACTTTTGAAATACATCAACAGAGGTGCAAACATTAACACTATATCAAAAACACTTTGCCATTTACATGATGATTGTTGTTCTAATTATAAATTTATAGACTTAAAAATGTGAAACATAAATACTGTTAGAGGTTTTTTTTTCATGCAGCCTTGAAATGAGCTAAGAAGACCTATGCTTCCATTAATTTTGATGTTTATATTAGTTTATCTGATTTTTAAAATCAGTTTTGAAAATTAGGCTCCACTCAGTGTGCTTGTGTAGCAGCAGCATTGGCACAGTCTTATAATTTTTTATCTGGCTGTAATTCAATATTTGAAGCCATCTGAACATATGTAAACATTAAATTTTCTAAATATGCCCCATTGGCAACTATTAAATATATTTTCTTGATTTTGTGTTATGAAGTATTCTTTAATATTCATTATGTACATTTGACTGCTTACTTCTATCAAAATTAAGATCATTTCCAGTTAATCATAGAACAGCCATCTAACTTGTACTGTCTTCTTGTAATGATGAGAGTGAAATTTGTATTAGAGAATCATCCTGATCCGACTCTGTGGTGATATTTTGTACAAGTTGTAGATGCATACTACTAATTTAATGTATTTCAATTATTTTATCTGGTAAAGAAAAATCAATAACATCTCTGAGAGCCAAGGATATGAGGCATAGGACCACACTTCTCAAACCTACATAAAGTTCCAGAACTCTATAACCACCATTATTCAAGTTATAGAAGATCGGACTCACTGTGGTTATGTGTAAACTGATGAGAAATGGTTAGTTTCTGATATGTACAATCAAGAGGGACGAATAATTATTACTAAGATAAATTTCTTTATGCACACATCAAAAGATATTAAAATAATTAACTTTGTGTCACACCTATGTACTAGCTGATCATTTTTAAACAGTGAAGATTGTTTTTTTTTGTTTTTTTTTTGTTGTTGTTGTTGTTTTTTCTGTTCTAGGCATCATAAAGATTTTTCCTTTACTTTTAGGTGTAGAATCCATTTTGAAGCTTAATTTCACTAGTGGGCTTTTGAATAAAATGGAGTCAAGTTTTGAGAATGTTCTTGTTTTTATTATACAGTTAAGTAAAAAAATGTAATGTGTTAAAATATGAATCTAATTGTATGCCAATCTTACATCAGTTAGCATTTAAAATTAGGATACATGTGTAGCCAAAGGTCAGAAAAAAAGAGTGTAAAAAGATGCTCAGAGGAAGCAACTTCAGAACGGTGAGTCCACTCACTGTAGGAGCAGGAGCAGAGAGATGTTTAGATCCCTAACGCACTTTATTGAGGATAAGCATCAGGAGCTTTGTGAGGTTGTGAACAAACCTATAGATGATACAGAGTCCTCTGAGCTAGAGTAAGAATTCTTAAGAACCAATAAAATTCTCCCTGTTAAGCCTTTAGTTGTGTCTGTCCTACTTCCAGAGAGAAAGACCTAATAATCAGTTTTCCTACATTGATGTGGGAAGAAACAGAATAAGGAGACCATTACCAGTAATCTCAGCTGAGCAAGTCAGTTAAACCCATGAAATATTGTAGAAAATGGAGTTTTATAATACAACAGATAATTAGATGAGACACTTGAAAATTATAAGCTGATATTAAAACAAAATCCATCACTATATTAGCATGTAGAAATTTTCATTATAACACTTAAGAAAATAGCTGAATTGAATGAAAGAGAAAAGGAAGAGCTTTGTGGTAAGCTAGAGGTAACTGGTCACTTGGCTTGGGGAACCTTAGATCACCACAGAAAACTTCCATAGCAAATGTAATTCTTTCTCCGGCTCATACTCCCTCAGTTTTGTTTGAAGTCCCAATAATAATGGTTAGCTAAGATAACTATAGTTTTAAAAGCAAGGTTAGAAAGTTTTGTTTTATTTATAATAGTATATTGTTTCAGCATAGTGAGTTATTATAATAACTATATGCATAAAACTTTTTTATTAGATATTTTCTTAATTTGCATTTCAAATGCTATTCTGAAAGTTTCCTCCCTCTCCCCCCTCCCTGCTCCCCTGCCCACCCACTCCCACTTCTTGGCCCTGGCGTTCCCCTGTATTGAGGCATATAAAGATTGCAGTACCAAGGGGCCTCTCCTCCAAATGATGGCTGACCAGGCCATCTTCTGTTACATACGATGCTAGGGACATTTATGACTAAATACGGTATTTTATTCCTATATGGTAATATTTGGTAAACCGAAGAAGACTGAATTAAGGGCCAAGTCTAGCCTGGGGCCCAAAGACAAATCCTGTCACAAAATAAAAGTTTTAAAAAAATGAATTTATAATACTACTCTTAGGACTGGGTTTCTAAAACAAAGATTTTGGGGGTTCATTAGTCTGGTGTTTATAACCAGGTTGTGATTAGCCTCCTGCCTGTTACAGGACAACTGTACCCTAACTAAAACTGAAAATTCATTTTTCTGGTGAGTCAAGTTCTTAATGGAATTGGCAGAGACTTACTTTTCAAACCTTGTAGACACATCAAAGTATGAATGATAGTTCCTGGGAAATGACAGATGAAGTTATTAAAAAGTCTATTGTGCTCCAGACTACTCTAACCTATCCTATGATATGACTTCAGTGAAACCACAGAGAGGTCCAATCAAGATGAAGATGTTTTGCATTCACTAAGAAAACCAGCCAGAGTATCATTTAATTTAGGTAAATGTCAAACTATGCCAGGCTTTAATAAAATATCAGATGAATATTTTCTACTAATACAAATGTAATAGCAAAGGAATACTCTAGAATAAAAAAAATGATTTAAGATTTTTATGGGATAGTGTCACTAGTCTTACATTTTGAGCAGATATTAGAAATTATAATTAAAATTTGGTGTTTAAATATTTCATAAATATATATACATGTACAGACACCCTCTGTTCTTTATGAGTCTTTCTAGAATGTCTCTATTAGCCAACATTTATCTCGCTATTGAGTTTGGACTATTTTTAGCTTCAATCTTCATCTTCTTGGGGTCAGTTCATTGATTCTCATTCCTCAGCTTTCTCCTAATTGATAGCACTCGTTCTAAAAAATGTCTAATTTCTAGACAAATGAAAATTACCAGGTCAGAAACATGAGTATGTGAGTTTAAAATATGAGCAGTTTTAAAGAACAGCCACACAAGGTCAACGTGAAAGTAAATGTTTTGATTATAAGATTATGTGTAAAGTGTCTTTTCAGTTTCAATAATAGAATTATGTATAACACCGCATTCGTACTTCTATTTCATAGTTTCAGGCTCATTATAAGCAAATTAAATTTCAACTAATCAAGTGAACCATTTAATGACTACTGCGGACAGGATCAACATCTTCAGTGCTGTGTTAAGGCTTATTTCATTTTTCATGACAAGGAGTGAGCATAGAGTGGAGACTTTGATTGAAAATGTATAAAGTATATGCATAAGATAGTTTCCAAAACAAAAAACAAAAAAAAGATATTTTCCACATCAAAAATTTCAAAACATAAAATCAACATTGTATATATTCATGAATTACTTTATAGTATATTCACGATTATTCTTATTATTTGTTGAGTGCTCAGAATGTCAGTATTCATCAAATGCATTTTGCCATCTGTATACTGCTTTGATCAATGTGTAGTGAATGCTTTAAAAAATATACAGCATGTGATTCTGAATTCCCACAACATGTAATGCATAACTTTCTTTTCGTTGTTTGGCCTCACTTATCTTTTGTGTAAATTTTGTATTTATAGCTGTTATTCCACCGAGGTATCTACATGAAGGCATTTTAAATTTATTTTCCAATTAGAACCACCCTGACTGGCAGAAGAACAAGAGACCTGGCAGATTGGAGATTTAACATGATTTCCTATTCATCTGGGCTGCCAAGGCTAAACTCGTAATTAAGGGATAATCTCACAGCATGACCAGGCACATAAGCTAGTAAACACAGCACACAAAAAAGCCATGCTTATGGGGGAACCTTTATATAGTTCTTAGTAAAGAGAAATGATTTTAATGGCTACAAAAGTCATTGCATTGATAATAATTATACATTAAGTAGCTTGCTTTATGCTAAATCTAGACATAAAAAATGAGTGTTTAGAAGAATCTTTTTTTAAAAAATGAAAATAAGTCCCTATTACACTGAAAAGGTTGTGTAATGCCAACTTCACAGGCACTGGGCTTTTGTAGTCTTAGGAATCAACTTGACCCTGGTGCTTTTCTCTTACTAACTTTTCACAAGACTGTTCTTTCATCTCTTTCTTAGACTGACATAAAAACCCAAAGCACTGTGACGACTAAATTAATGAGAGCTTCCTGAGTTTAGGTGATGAGTGCCATGCCTGGCAGTCTCCTATCATATTTGATTTGAGAACAGAAGAATACAAATTAACTCAAGACATTGGCATTGAATAATTGGAAGTAATGCTTTCCATAAGAAAACCAAATCTGTAAAACGCCATAGCCAACCCAGTATCCCCACTGGTGGACCTTACTATAGCATAAAGGGACCAGCCTCAAATTCACAGCAATGTTATCACTAAACAGAAGAAATTGAAATCAAAGTGTGTCCAGTTATGTGGCTAGAATGGAAATGATTGTCTAGAGATGGAAAACTTTATTATTGGTGTAATAAAAATAGAGCCTTTAAATTTCATGAAGCCAAATTTATGTTTTACTTTCACGACCTTTACATTTTGATTGCCCCATAAAAGACCTTTAGTTAAGCATAGTTCACAGAATTTTTTTTTTATCTCTTGTAAGTTTTTGTGAAATTGACATATTAGTCTATTATCAGTGATAAATTGATTTTTGGATCTCACACTTTATGAGAAGTGGATTTCCTTCTTTTCCTTTTTCATTCCTCCATTCATCACTCCCTTTCTCCTTCCTTCCTTCATTTCATTTTTCCTTTTGTCTTTCCCTCCCTTCTCCACTTCCTCCCTGGTACTATTCCTTCCTCTTTTCTATACATGATCAATTCTTTTTCTTTTCTAATTTTCATTTTGATTTTGATATTTAAGCTATACTTTAACCTAGTCTTACATCTATATTTTAGATTCTTGCTCTTTTGCTCAAATTCTATGCAGAGCTTTGAAGTATAATGCATTCCATATGAAAAATTCATATATTATAAACAATATGCAAATCACCTTTAAAAAAATCGCTTACACCACCTGACAGTGGTGGCGCACGCCTTTGATCCCAGCACTTGGGAGGCAGAGGCAGCTGGATTTCTGAGATTGAGGCCTGCTTGTTCTACAGAGTGAGTTCCAGGACAGCCAGGGCTACACAGAGAAACCCTGTCCTGAAAAAAAAAAATAATAATAATAATAATAATAATAATAATAATAAAATTTTAGAAAGTCATGTACACCAATCTAACATTTGTCTCAGGCAGCGGTTGATATGGCCTCTCAGAGGGCCCAAGCCAGACTTCTGTCTGCACGAACAATATGGCATCAGTACTAGTTTCCAGGTTTGGTGTGCATGCATAGGATAGATCCCCAGTTAGGTTGGTCACTGCATACATAGCCTTCCTTTCAGTCTTTGCTCTATTTTTGTCCCTGAACACTCTTTAGACTGGAACAATTCTGGGTCTAAAATTTTGAAGGTGGGTGGGTGGTCGCTTGCCTCAACTCAGGGCCATTGGAGGTGGTCTCTTCAGTTCCATCTCCTTACTGTTTGGCACTTTGGCTAATGTCATCACCATGGAGTACTGGTAGCCTATGCCATGCCAGGTCTCTGAGATTTTCTAAAGGATCCCTCTGTCCCCACTCCACACTGTTGCATATTTCAATTAATTCTCCTGGCTCTCTGGGCTTCTCTTCTGTCTACACCCATACCTGATCCTGCCCTCCTTTCCTCCTCCCTCTCCTCTCTCCCATCCAGGTTTCTCCCTCCCTCTCCCACTATAATTTTGTTCCCACTTGTAAATTGGTTTGAGTTATCCATACTTGTACCATCCTTCTTGTTAAGTTTCCTTTGGTCTGTGAGTTATATCTTGGGTCTTCTAAACGTTTTGGTTAATATCCACTTCAGGAACCCCTATGGAAGAATTTGGGCAAGGACTGAAGAAGCTGAAGGGGATTGCAACCCCATAGGAAGAACAACAGTATAAATTAACCTGGACCCCCTCAGAACTGCCAGAAACTAAGCCACCAAACAAGGAGCATACATGGGCTGGTAATTCCCCTGAACCTTGTCTGTGAAAGGAAGCACTTAATCCTGTGGAAACTGGATGCCCCAGGGCAGAGGGATGTTGGCTGAAGTGAGGTGTGGGTGGGTAAGCGGGTTGGGAGGCTCCCTCTCAGAGGTGGGGGAGCGGGCAGGGGAAATGAGATGATGAACTCCTTGGGAAGGGAGGATCAGGAAGGGGGGAACTTCTGGAATGTACAAAAATAAAATAAAATAGGGATGGAGAGATGGCTCAGTTGTTAAGAACACTGACTGCTCTTCCAGAGGTTGTGAGTTCAATTCTCAGCAACTACATGATGCCTCACAACCACAGCCATGTGATGTGATGCTCTCTTCTGGTGTGTCTGAGGACAGTGACGGTATACGGTGTACTCACACACACGCACACACACACACACACACACACACACACACACACACACACACTAATAAATAGATAAATAAATAAATAAATAAATAAATAAATAAATAAAGTAATTAAAAATATCACGTACAACATAAAGTATTTTAAATGATTGAGAGGAACAGGGAAGTTTGGGATACTTCGAGATTTTTAATGTTAAATATGTTCTTAATTCTGAGACTATGGCTTCCTCTGAAGACACTGGTCCTACTCACAGTGAGTTGGAACCTTCTCCATTAATTCAGAAAATGCCCTGTTCTTAATTCTAGGAAGGGGTGACGTGTCCACAGTTTGATCTTCCTTCTTCTTGAGTTTCATGTGCTTAGTAAATTGTATCTTGGGTAGTCTAGGTTTCTGGGCTAATATCCACATATCAATGAGTACATGTTATGTGAGTTTTTGTGATTGGGTTACCTCACTCAGGATGATGGCCTCCAGATCCATCCATTTGCCTAGGAATTTCATATATTTATTGTTTTTAATAGCTGAGTAGTACTCCATTGTGTAAATATACCAAATTTTAGGTATCCATTCTTCTGTTGAGGGACAAGCTGATTCCAAAAGATGGACCCAATGACTGCGGCTGCCAGGGATCCATCCCACAATCAGCCACCAAACATAGACACTATAGCATATGCCAGCAAGATAGTGCTGAAAGGGCCCGGATATAGCTGTCTCATGGGAGACTATACCAGTGCCTGGCAAACATGGAGGTGGATGCTCACAGTCAGCTATTAGGTGGAACACAGGGTTTCCAAGGAAGGAGCTAGAGAAAGTACCCAAGGAGCTGAAGGGGTCTTCAACCATATAGGTGGAAGAATAACATGAACTAACTAGTACCCCCTGAGCTCATCTCTCTAGCTGCATATATAGAAGAGGATGGCCTAGTTGGCCATCATTGGGAAGAGAGGCCCCTTGGTCATGCAGACTTTATATGCCCCAGTACAGGGGAACGCCAGGGCCAAGATGTGGGAGTGGGTGGGTAGGGGAGCAGGGCGGGGAGGGAGTATAGGGAACTTTCTGGATAACACTTGAAATGTAAATGAAGAAAATATCTAATAAAATTTGGAAAAAAAAAAAAAAAAAAAAAAGAAAATGCCCTACAGGCTTTCCTACATCCCAGTCTTGCAGAGGTCTTCTCTATTCAGGCTTCCTCTTCTCCAGTGATTCCAATTTGTGTCTTATTGATATAAAACCAGGCAGCAAAAAAACACATGTGAGTTTGATTTGTGTAAAATATGTGTAGTAATTTACCCAAGGAATTACATGTTTTAATCCATGATATCATTTCCAAAACTGGACTCAAAATTAAGAACACGATCAATTATTCTATCAACATGTCACTGCAAACTACCATATTTCTAATCAATCAAACTAAAAGAATAATTAAGAGACATTGATTATGATTACAAAACTGCCCTTCTGGAAGCTACTCTAATCGATTTATGAACATCATACTGTCTTAATTATAATATAATATAATATATAATATAATAACAAGAATTATATTTTTCTAAGTAAATATTGCTCTTGTAACTAAATAAAAATACTATCCATAAATATGCATAATTCAATATATTATTAAATATACATATATCAGAGGCTCAGAAAGATGAGTCTAAATACGTGAAGCTTCTAGAAGACAACAGAGGGACAAAATTTTCATCGCCTTACAGTAGGAGAGAATAATAAAATTAAAAATATCTGTAAAAATATAAAAATATTTAAGATAATCACAAAAGTCACAAAAAATAGTATGAAAAAAAAAAATCAAAGCACAATGACAATGATCTTACAATGCTTAAAGAATGGCTAAGCTTAAACATATTGGACGCATCCATACTGATAAATTTAGTGTATACAATGGTATGATATTGCTAAAATTTATTGGAAATTTTAATAAAGTTAAATTTGCACATATTCTCCATCAGCATTTATATTAATCATACAGACTAAAACAGATAATAACTTTGAGCCACAAATTTTTAAGATAATTTTCACATTAGCTTCTTTTAGAATAGCTAAAATGCAGAAACAACATATTCAGGAACAGTGGGATAAAAGATAACTCATACATCCATACAAACCACCGATAATTAGAATGATGATGATAAATCTAAACATATTACAGTGGGCTAAAAAGCCAGATACATAAATGTACAATTTGTCTGGTTTGATTTCTGTGCAGCTTTGAAACAAGCTGAACTGATTCATAATGATAGCAATTTGTAGTGTGGTTACTTATCCTCGAATATGAGGATTTCCAGGCAAGTTGTCAAGTGAAAATACTGGGAAAATCTAGAATAAGTTTGTCTAATATTGTCTATAAATATGCATAATTCAACATATTATTAAATATACACATATCAGAGGTCCCAAAAAGAAGATTGAGTCTAAATATGTGAAGCTTCTAAAAGACAACAGAGGGACAAGATTTTCATCATCTTACACTAGGAGAGTATAATAATATTAAAAATAACTGTAAAAAATATAAAAATTTTTTTGTTTTACTTTTTATTAGGTATTTTCTTTATTTGCATTTCAAATGTTATCCCCATTTCTAGTTTCCTCTCTGAAAATCCCCTATCCCCTCCAACCCCCCCTGCTCCCCAACCCACCCACTCCCACTTCCTGGACTTGGCATTTCCTTATTCTGAGGCACGGAACCTTCTCAAGAGCAAGGGCCTCTCCTCCCATTGGTGACTGACTAGACCATCCTCTGCTACATATGCAGTTAGAGACACAAGTCCCAACATGTGTTTTCTTTGATTGGTGGTTTAGTCCCAGGGAGCTCTGGGGGTACTGGTTAGTTCACATTGGTCTTCCTCATATAGGGTTGCAAGGGTCCTCAGCTCCTTGGGTCCTTTCTCTAGCTCCTTCATTGGGGACCCTGTGCTCCAATGGATGGCTGTGAGCATCTACTTCTGTATTTGTGAGGCACTGGCAAAGCCTCTCAGGAGACAGCTATATCAGGATCCTGTGAGCAAAATCTTGTTGGCATCTGCTACAGTGTCTGGGTTTGGTGGTTGTTTACGGGATGGATCCCCATGTAGGGCAGTCTTTGGATGGTCATTACTAAAGTCTCTGCTCTAACCTTTGTAACTCCTTCCAGGGGTACTTTGTTCCCCCTCTAAGAAGGATCAAAGTATCCACACTTTGGTCTTCCTTCTTCTTGAGTTTCATGTGTTTTGCAAATTGTATCTTAGGGATTCTGAGATTTTTGGCTAATATGCACTTATCAGTGAGTACATGTTATGTGAGTTCTTTTGTGATTGGGTTACCTCACTCAGGATGATATCCTCCAGATCCATCCATTTGTCTAAGAATTTCATAAATTTATTGTTTTTAATAGCTGAGTAGTACTCCATTGTGTAAATGTACCACATTTTCTGTATCCATTCCTCTGTTGAGGGACATCTGGGATCTTTCCAGCTTCTGGCTATTATGAATAAGGCTGCTATGAACATAGTGGAGCATATTACAGTATGTTTTTCAGAGGTGCTATTTTGTTATAAATCAAAATTTGCACTTCTCTATGTACATTTTGACATTTCTCCTTTGTGCCCTGTGTCATTTTGTAGTACCACTATTTGCTACTTTCATATATGTCTATACCATTCTCCTATGTGCTTTATGTCATGCCAACAGTACTTATAAAGTACAGATTGTAGAAATGTTATGGTACTAGTCCTAATGCTGTTTGATTTTTGGAATACTGTTAAGATAAAACTGTGTATGTTCAGCCTAAGCATAATTTTAAAATATTGCACATATAGTGGGTTTCCTGTGCAGGTGCATTATCTGAGAGGAACAATGAGTGTGACCTGATAATATAGAAAAAAATAGATGGTAAATCATATCAGAGGAAGCATGGAACGATGGCATGTTTGTGTGTTTGTGTGTGTGTGTTAGTGTGGGTGAATGTGTGTGTATTAGTGTGTGAGTCCATGTGTTAGTGTGTGTTAGTGTGTCCATGACTGTGTGTTAGTGTTTGGATGTGTTTGTGTGCATGTGTGTTAATGCATGCAAGAGTGTGTGTTAGTGTGCACATGTGCATGTGCGTGTATGTGTGTGTGTGTGTGTGTGTGTGTGTGTGTGCTTGCATGTCTGCATGTGTGTGTGTGCATACATTGCTTGAGAGAATATGGTAGATATCATCTCTCTTGGTTGCTAGGTTGATAAATTGACATTAAAGCAAATTAATATTATCCCTCAGAGATTAAAGTAGCACAGATTTGGCTTTTTCTACTACATACAACAATCTTTCCCTCTGTCCATGTTAGGGTGGAGAGGTTTTTGCAATTTCCCAGTGCTCTGCAGTCCATTCTTTTGCTCACTTGGGAGATAAAAGTCTTTACATTACATTAATGACATGATAATGATAAAGCAAGGAATTTAGCAAGGAATCACAGTGACATCATGAAGTACTCTCAAAGTTTCGAGAAATTCAAGGATGGTCAGATTATGTTAGAGATTGACAGAGTAGCTTTTGATTCATCTGGTAAAATATAAGAGGAGAAAAATTTCAAGACTACTTTGGAAACTTGACCCTAATTAACGTGAGTATGGAAAAACAAAATCCTTATACATTGTGACTGAAATTTCCTTAGTGGTCACCTCAGATTGACTTGAGTTTTAGGGAAATAAAAACAAGACTACTGGAAAAGAGGTTCCTATACTGTTTCCTTAGAGAATTTATATTGAAAACTCCTACTTGCAAATTATTTCTCTGTGCTTTGAAGACCATGTACATCTATCTCCCTTACCTCAAGGGAAAGTTAAAACCCAAGAGACTGTCTTTCTCAAACTGATAACTCTTTAGTGGAAATTGATGAGAGTCAGATAAAGTATGTCTGACACTGTGTACAAATACAGTATTGAATGCTTCATCTCCAGTTGTTGAGTTGTTTCCCATAATGAAGATGGGAGGAAGTGGACTTTCATGTAGGAAAGAAAGTCCATCATCACAGATAGGACACCAGCCGGTGACACCACTGTCACAGTCTCATTCATTACAACTTCCTCACACCTCACACTTCGCATTCAAAGAGTTGATCTTGAGTGAAGTGTTCCTCACTGCCTAACTTCAGTCTTCAGTTTTTAAGCTGACAGTTACTTCTCTTCCCTTCGTTCTCCTAGAAAGCTTCAGATCCCCCAAGGGCCTTTAGGCCTGTGGAGATCTCCATTGTGTTCCTTAGATACAGGAACTTTCCTTAGGGCAATGTTCCTTAAAAACATGATGATGTCCTTATGCGAAATAGTGGTAAGTAGATTTGGACAATCAGCTAGGGTAGAGGTACATTTTCCCCTGGCAGTGTGAATCTGGCTTACAGTAAGAAATTCTCCTGATAGCGTCTGCTTCCCCTTTATTGAATGGCATCTCTCTCCACGTGCTGACAGATCGTGTTAGAGAAATGGTGTAAACAGGTGTGACTGACAGCTAATGAAGCCACCTCCATGAGCCGTAAATATAGGCAATCCTCATCTCTTTATGAGCACAACTTCATAATCACAGGAATCGTAGTGACCCATATTGCAAGAGGAGCCAGAGCTGCTGCTGTCTTAAATAAGGCTGCATTATCCATCCAGGCAGTTGGAAACTGACTGCTTCATTAGCAAGTCAATGTACTTCCAAGCTTCCTACTGATGCTCTGATGGTTCTATCAGTGCACATTGTTCCCTAATTGGAACTGGCATTTGCTGTTTAAACGCTATAAAGTGGAATATAACCAGGTAAATCAATAGATATCCTTAGAAAGTATGTAAATCTGCAAATATATGTGTCTTTTATGCATCTTTTCCTTAGTTGTGAATACTCAACTTGGGAATCAAGCAAATTGAAATGGTTTAATTATTCCATTTGCTTTGAAGATCTAGAAAGAGGCAATGCGTCAGACAATAACTTTCGGGTTTTTTAAATGATGGGGCTGGAATCGTTGCTTGAAATTGGTCTTGGCATCTAGTATGTTTTAATTTGAAACAATCGTATTTTCTTTGATTTTCATGCTTTGATGCTTTTTCAAAAGGAGAACTTGTTCAATTATATCTGATAATTCTTATTATGGAAATATTTTATTCTTCGTATTGTTTGACTTTGCTAATTTCTTCTAGCCTTTCTAACTTTTTGTCTTTGAATGTTATTATATTAGGAACTTCCTCCTAGATAGTACATTTTGTGTTGGAGGGAAGTGAAGTGTGCTATTACTAATTATGTTCTAAATAGAGGAGACACACTCTGTCATGTGGAAAAGCTCCTTAAGACCCAGGATGGTCTAAAGGGAGGCTTCTTAAGAATTGGAAAGCCCAGGCTAGCCTGGAACTCGTGATCCTCCTGCCTTCTGCTTTCTTCAGCAAATCCTACCACAGGGCGCTATCAGTGGGAGGAGAGGCCCTTGATCCTGTGAAGTCTCAATGCCCCAGTTTAGGGGAATGCCAGGCCAGGGAGGTGGGAGTGGGTGGGTGGATGGGTGGGGGAATAGCCTCATAGAAGCAGAGGGAGGGGGAGTAGGATAGGGGGTTTCTGGAGGTGAAACGAGGAAATGGGATAACATTTGAAATGTAAAAAAATTACCCAATTTAAAAATTAAAAAAAAAAAAAAAAAAGGAAATGGATAGCCCAAAACTTAGAAGCTTTAGGAAATGTGTCCCCATCTTTCAAGCTTATAAAAGCAATGAGAAAAATGCTCAGAAAAGCCAAGCCTCCTTAAGGAGGCTTCAGTTAGGAGCTCTGGTAATATGCCAGCCGCTGCAATGCCTCTGAAAGGTTCAGAGCTGCTGAACTGGCTGCAAGTTGTGCAGTGAGCCACAAGTGAGCTCCTGCCTTTGTGAGCGGTTAGCCATGAAGTCCTCTGCTTTGCTAATGCACTGTGTGATGCTGTGTGACCCTGTAGGCGACCCCAAGGAACTTGCTGATTGATAAATTGAACATGTATACTTCCACTGACCGGTCCTCAGTTTCCTATCTGGAGTGACATGAATTTGCTTCTCCATGAGAAGAGTGTGGCACAAAATCAGGTTTTTATTTGTTTGTTTTTATTCAGTTTTGACATGTTACTTGCTCAGTGGTCAAAGGTTATTATAATCAGTACATAATAAAGACTTAATAAGTATACTGAAAACATAACATACATTTTAAAAATTAAATGAAATCAACTTTCTCATTTTCACATTTCTTTTTGTGGGTTTTTTTTTTTTTGGTATGAAATCATAATTGTTTATTCAGTAGCCTAGATATGTATCTAATTGTCCATTTGCTGTTGTTCTTGAAATACTCTGATATATTTATTGTTAAATAAGTAGTGACTAAATCAATACTAAATTTTTTTTCAAAATAAAAAAATACTGCAAAACACATTTTTTGTAATTATTAAATTATAGTGTTTTTCTTTCTTCATTTTATTTATACTTCTGTCATACAATACATTCTACCACAAACATTTTTCAAAAATCCACTTGCTTAAAATGAGATAAATTTTAGTTGATTGAACTGAAAAAATAGAGAACTAACAATGTCAAATAAATTTCAATTTTATTTAATTTTTATTATGGACATTAAAACAAAGATGACATGCCTTGTCTACATTGTCTACATTGCTAGACCATAATTCAGAAAAAGGTTGGCGAAATCCAGATCTACCAAGGCTAGCCTTGAAAAATTTAGAGGCATTAATTCATAAATGTCCATCTTAGAAGGTTATGGAGTATGAAGGACTTTTGGAAGAAATAAAGGAGTGACAGTGAGTAAGACTCCTATCTAGCTGGAAGGCTGAATGCTTGACAACTAGGGATGTTTTTCCTCTCCTTCTGGTGGGAACATGGAATACAGGGTTAGCAAGAGATGGGGGAAAAGAGGTAAAGTACCTTTAAATGAGTGCTTGTTATAAAATGTTTATGGGATTTCACCACACACGCAAAAAAAAAAAACAAAAAAAAAAACCACAAAACAAAACAAACAAACAAACAAAAAAGAGTCTTTGCTTAATAAAGTGGTGTACAGAAATGTGGACATCTTCATGTAAGAAGGAAGAAAATAGAAAGAATGAAGAGTGAGAGAAAGAGTAATAAATCTATTATATGCAACACAACTCATACACACAAATAGTGATTATATGAAAGAATAACTATGAAGCCAGCAAATATAAATCGTTCTTTAAAATTACAAACAAGTACTACTGTGTGTAGTAGTATAGATTGGCTAAGAAACATTATGTCAAAAGAAATAATCAAGCGTTTTCAGGAAGTTGAAGGACATGAATGTCACCAAAGTATGCTACAATAAAGGAATCCACATTCTACATCACCATTAATACGTGGGGCCATTTCTTAGCCACTCTACTTTTCAAGGTCAAATAGAATTTGAAGACCATGCTAAAAAATTGAAGAATCATTTCCTGCTTGTACAGTCTATAATTACCCATTACATGATTACTAACAGAAGGGGAATTTTTCCAATGAAGGAAAGTGTTAATTTCCGTTTGGGAAAAAAAACAAAAAACAAAAAAAAAAAAAAACAACAACAAAAAAAAAAAACACTACTACTTGTGCATTTTTAAAATTCTTAATGGAAAGATTAAGAAATATCAAATACACATTACTTGAATATGTGTGCACAGTTTATAGGAAAATACATTGTACTTTTCTTCCTTTTTTGGCATAAGCAATATGAATTTTGAAAGGAATTAGAACCATTCAGATTTAGTTTGACACAGAAAAATAGATACAAGCTTTGTAAATTCAACTTCATCTAACTGACAGCATAAATCAAATCTGGAAAATCATTTTCTCACTTTTACAGTCTTCTCACTTCATAGTCTCCTGCACAATAACTTGAAATATTGATAAAAAATGTTTACTGAGTCTTTTTAAGGCATTGGTATGAGCATAAATAAATGCCCCTGGGATGTTTTTCTCATGGTTCTTATATCACTATTAAATTTTCCTATTTATTTTAAATATGAGCATATGGAACTCAGGATATCAGGGGTTGTAGAGGATACAGCTTTAAAAAAAAAACACAAAATATTAGAGGAACCAGAATTGTTAAACAAGTAGACTTTTATTCAAAGGTAGAAAATGGCATTTATTCATCAAGAATGCTAGAGTGGATGAAGTCTGATAACCTGTCGGACTTTTGTTATTATATGGAACAGGCCTTTATCAAATCCTTCAAATGCCTGAGAGAATCTCTCAGGCAATAAAACCCATCCTTATCCTCATCACAAACCCGTACTCCCTAGACCCTTATCCAGAACACTCTTTCACTGTCAAGAGCACCTATTCCTGCAGTGAAAGCCGCAGGGGTCTTGCTATAGAGATGGACTTTACAAGGGTAGTTTCTATGTACTCATGCCTAAAGCCTACTGTGGTAATTGTCAGGTGAAAACTTTCTAAAACCTTACTCTGTTTACATTTGTAAGAAAAATAAACTGATTGGTTAGGCTCCAGAATTTTTTGATTCAGCACTGGCTAAAATTGTGCTCACACAAATTTCAGTCTTTTTTTTTTTTTCTTTAAGTTTCTTCTAAAATTAATTTATTTCATTTTAATAATAAAAAGTTTAGCCTTCATTAAAATATATTATTAGATTAATTACAATAAATTACCTTCAAAAATATAAGTGTTTGAATATTAAATATAAAAATGTTAAAGGAGTAGTATATGTATCAATGTGTATATATATATATATATATATATATATATATATATATATATACACACACACACACACACATATATATGAGCATATATGTTTGTCAAATATTTTAGGTCAAGTTTCATTTTCATTTTCAAAAGTACAGGAAACATACTCTCAAGAAATAGTAACATTCAGAATTGACGTAATACAAATGGCTATGTCCTTAAGTTTTTAACAATAATACCTAGTATCTTACATTAAAGTCAGTTCTATATTTGTAACATTAAAACACAATGCTATTTTTATATAGCAGTGGTTTCTTCTCCAAAATTGTGGGTTTTCAAAACCTAGAGTACCCAAGATACAATTTCCAAAACACAAGAAAATCAAGAAAGACCAACGTGTGGATACTTCATTCCTCCCTAGAATAGGGATTAAAATATACATGGAAGGAGGTTCAGAGACAAAGTTTGGAGCTAAGATGAAAGGATAGACCATCCAGAGAATGCCCCACCTAGGTGGTCCATCACATAATCAGCCACCAAATGCAGACACTACTGCATACGCCAGCCCAGCAGGATATTGCTGAAAGGACTCAGATATAGCTGTCTCCTGTGAGGCTTTGACAGTCCTTGACAAATACAGAAGTGGATGCTCACAGTCATCTATAGGAGAGAACACAGGGACTCCAATGTAGGAACTAGAGAGAGTACCCAAGAGCTGTAGGGGTCTGCAACCCTATAGATGGAACAACAATATGAACGAATCAGAACCCCCAGAGCTCATGTCTCTAGCTGCATATGTATTAGAATATGGCCTAGTTGGCCATTATTGGGAAGAAAGGCCCCTTGGTCTAGCAATCTTTATATGCCCCAGTACAGGGGAATACCAGGGCCAAGAAGTGGAAGTGGGTGGGTAGGGGAGCAGTGCAGGGGGATGGTATAGGGGACTAATGGGATCGTACTTGAAATGTAAATGAAGAAAGTATCTAATAAAAAAGATTCATCGAGATTCATATCAAGTTTAATTTGAGCTAACAAAAACATTTTTCCTTTCTCCCCTTTTAAATGCATTATTATTATTAATTATTATCTTTAACTTATTCATTTTACATTCCACCCAATGCTCCCTCCCAGTTACTCCTTTCCACAATCCTTCCTGCATTCCTCTCTCCTTCTATGAGTGGGTGGGGGCCTCCTGGCTATGCTCCTACCCTGACACATCAAGTTTCTGTGAGGCTAGGCTCATTCTCTCCTACTGAGGCCACTCGAGTCAGCCCAGATAAAAGAACTTATCCCATGTACAGTCAATAGCTTTGGGGAGAGCTGTTCAGGACCCACACGAAGACCAAGCTGCACATCTGCTTGTCATACGAGCAGGGAGGCCTAGGTTCAGCCCCCATATGCTCTTTGCTTGCTGGTTCAAACTCTGAGAGCCCCAAGTTTCTAGGTTAGTTGACTATTGTTCTATCTCCTTCAGCGCCTACAATCCTTCCTCATATTCTTCCCTAAGAATCCCCAAGCTGCATCCACTTTTTGGCTATGGGTGTCTTCATCTGTCTGAATCAGTTCCTGACTGTAAGCATAAGAGACTATCATTTCTAGTGTCAAGGATGGGTGCTTGCCCATTGGATGGGTCTAAAGTTGGGCCTGGTTATTAGTTGGACATTTCTTTACTCTCTGCTCCATCCTTTCTCTCTGCATTTCTTGTAGACAGGGTACATTTTGGGTAGAAAGTTTTGTGGGTAGGTTGGTGTCCATATTCCTCCACTGAGGTTCTTGCCTGGCTAAAGGAGTTAGCCTCTTTGGATTCCAAATCCTCAATGCTGTGAGTCAGAGCTAAGGACACTCCCATTGATTCTTGGGCATCTCCCTTATCCCTGGACTCTGTCTCCTCCTGAAGATGCCCCTTACCTCCTTGCACCTGTTAGTTAAAGATTTCTATTCATTGTCATGGCCATCTGGCCATCTGGCCATCTTTTCTGTCTCCCCCAACACCTGATCTTGAACTCTTCCATGACCCTCCCTATCCCCTCTGCCACCCAGTTCCCTCCCTCTTTCTGCCTATTATGACAATTTTATTCCCCCTTCCCAGTGAGTAAAGTTAAGCATTCTCATTTGTGTCTTCCTTCTTTAGTTTCCTTGGATTTGTGGACTATCATTCATTATTCCCAGGCACTCACAGGAGAACAGAATTAACATCAAATATAATTAACCCCAGGGCTATCCACAACAGGTATCCTATATTTTATGGCTAATATCCACTTATAAGTGAATACATTCCATGTATTCACTTTGGGGACTGGGGTAACTTACTCAGGATGATATTCTTAAGATCTATCCATTTGTCTGCAAAATTCATGTCTTTGTTTTGAATAGCCAAATACTATTTATTTGTATAGATGTTCCTCATTTTCTTTTTCCATTCTTCAGTTGAAGGAATTCTAGGTAGTTTCCAGATTCTAGCTTTTAAAAATAAAGCTGCTATGAACATAGCTGAGCAAACGTATTTGTGGAGTGGTAGAATATCTTTTGGATATATATATATATATATATATATATATATATATATATATATATATATAT
>LR750276.1:84235-96735 GCA_902729485.2 Mus minutoides
CCAGGAGTTTAACATATCTTGAGGTAGAATTATTCCCAGATTTTGAGAAGTCACCAAATTGATTTCTGAAGTGGTTGTACAAGTTTGCACTCCCACCAGCAATGGAGGAGTGTTCCTCTTGCTACACATCTTGCCAGCATGAGTTTTTGTTCTTAGCAATTCTGACCAGTGTAAGATGGAATCTCAGTAATATATTTATAGACCTTTAAAAGACAATTCTCCACGTCATATGGAAAATAAGTAACCCAGGTTATCCAAAACAATAAAAGAACTTTGTTAGGAATCAACAACCCTGATCTGAAGTACGGCTACCAAGCAATAGTGATAAAATCTGCATGGTACTGGTACAGAAACAGAACTGTTGATCAATGGAATCAACTCAAAAGCCCATAAATCAAACCACAGACCTACGGATTATTGATTTTTGATAAGGAAAAAAAAAACATACAATGGAAAAAAGAAGGCATCTTCAAACAAATCATACTGGTGTAACTGGATGTCTACATGCAGGAGAATAAAAACAGATCCATATTTATCACTCTGCCCAAAACTCAAGTCCAAGTAAATTGGACTCAACCTAAAACTGGGTACACTAAATCTCATAGAAGAGAAAGTGGGAAATCGCCTTGAAAGCATCAGTCCAGGAGATAAGTTCTTAAGCAATTCTCCAATGCCTCAGGCTCTAAGATCAACAATTGATAAACGGGACTTCATGAAATGGCAAAGGTTCTGTAAGGCAAAATACAGTGTCAATAGGACAAAAGAGCAGCCTACACCTTGGGAAAGGATCTTCATTAACCCTACATCTGCTAAAAGGATAATATCCAAAATGTATAAAGAACTCAAAAAGTTAGACACCAACAGCCCAAATAACCCAATTAAAAATGGGGCACAGAGATAAATGGAAAATTCTCAACAAAAGACTTTTCAAATGGCCAAGAAACATTTAAAGAAATGTTCAAAATTCTTAGTCATCAAAAACACGCAAATCAAAATGAGTTTCATTCTTAATGTCCTCTGAATTGGTCCCCTGCCAGCTGTAATACTTAGATGGTTCCCTGCAAGTTATAGCAGCAGACACTCTTAACTTCCAAGCCATCTATCCAGGTTACTACACTGTGTCTCATAATAATAAAAGCATAATAAAGAAGAGATCTGCATGCATTTGTGGCATATATTCTATATACATATATAGCATTTTATAGTATTTAATACAATCAAGCAAATAAATTATGTATCAACATTCCCCATAAATACTTTTTCCCCATTTTCTCCATTTTCTCAATGGCACATTGCCTTCTGCTGTGTTTTTGAGGTCAATGTTTATACATTCTTGTAGTATACGAAATGTTGCAGGATATAACATTAATTGTCTCACCTAGTGAAAGGTCTTCTGGGGTCATCTACGTTGTTGGCAGCTGCACAAACTCCATCTTATTTAAGAGGGACATTCTCTTTTGGGTGTGTGTCATTTTATTCCTGTACTGAGAAAATCATGATCAAAAGTAACTTGAGAAGGAACAAGTCTACTTTGCTTTCTTTTTTTCATATTAGAGTCCATCATCAAAGTAAGTCAGAAAATAAATTCAAGATAGAAACCTGGAGACAAGAACCAAAGTAGAGGCCCTAGAGGAAGGATTCTTTTTAGCTAGCCCCTTACTGTATATTCAGCTTGCTTTCTTTTTTGTGTTTTGTTTTGTTTTGTTTTGTTTTTTGTTTTGTTTTGTTTTGTTTTTTGTTTTGTTTTGTTTTGTTTTTTGTTTTGTTTTGTTTTGTTTTGTTTTGTTTTGTTTTGTTTTGTTTTGTTTTTGAGACAGGGCTTCTCTGTATAGCCCTGGCTGTCCTGGAGCTCACTTTGTAGACCAGGCTGGCCTCGAACTCAGAAATCTGCCTGCCTCTGCCTCTCAAGTGCTCGGATTAAAGGCATGTGACACCACGCCCGGCTCAGCTTGCTTTCTTAAAGTATCCAGAAACTAAGAGCTCTATGGTGGCACTGCCACCTATGGTGAGTGACACCAAATTGGTCATCAAATAAGAACACACTTTTTAGGCTTTGCCTACAGGCCTCAATTCTGTTTTCTTCCTTTCCCATAAAACTACATTTTGCTAAGTTGACAAGAAAAAAAAATGCTATCCAAAACCTTGTCTAAATTTTTACTTTTCTATCCATCTATCAACTAACACTTAGATTGATTTTGAAACATGGATATTGAAGCTGCTAATGGTACCAATAACAACTGTTATTTTGATTGAGCATTGAAATATATCATTCTTTCTATCCTTGAGTTACCCTTTGGGAAACCCAATATATCTAAATGATATTTGTTTTTATAAATGAGTTTACCTTTTGCTTCCTTGATTATTTACATTATTTGGAGTCATTTCAAATACAGAGGAGTCATGGGTCTCATATGTCTCCATTTCACTATTTTTTGTGACTTTGTGCCAAGATTTGAACATATGTTGCCTGGGTATGCCTTCCCTTCTTACTCAAAAACATCTTCAGATATCACCAATATTTTAGTCCTGTGTCTGGGAGTATGACATTGCTGTAAAATGCAGTATATTTCCAATTGCAGCTTTTAGTACAGGGGTTCTGTCACATCTTTCAAATAGAAGATATGAAAAGAAAAAGAAAAAAAAAACTTCCTAAAATGAACACTTACCTCTGTTACCCCTAGTCTCAGACCTAGGAATGCTGGGAACTTTTGCACACCTCTTGTTTCATTCTTTTTAACCATCATTCTTTCTTATCCAGTATTCAACTTCAAAGTGTTGCCTTAGTCATCCTTCATCAAGGAGCTGTGTCCTGGCTCTTTTGATGATAAGTCATGGAAAAGCTGGAGCATGTGACATGCTTCTAATCAGATATTTTGTCTTCCTACTGTTAACTGCATTGAAAATATGATAACTTCTTTCACATGAAAAAAAATCACTTAAGGTCAAACACTTCTTCTTTTCATATTAAAATTTTTTTAATACAATACATTCTGATTATGGTTTCCCCTCCCCAAACTTAGAGCTTCTCTCATTTCTATATCCACCAAATATACATCCTTTCTTTCTCTGTATCAAATATTTCATATTAGACATTTTTCTTGGGCCGAGAAAGCAGGTCAAATAATGAGAAATGGTTTCTACACAAACCCAGTTCTTAGAGTCTATGTGAAACCTCTGTGGATAGCATGGTGATACATAGTGGTAATCTCAGCTCTGTTTGGACAGGGATAGGAGAGACACTTGGACTTGCTTGTGTTCAGCTTAGTACCATATTTGATAGATTATCCTGTTTAAAGCAGGTATATTAAAACACCAAAAATCCTCTGGGGTCTCCATTCCCTCTTCATGGGCATAATTTTATCACATACAAATTAAAAAAGAAGGGAGCTTTGTATTCAATAAAAACTTAAAGATAAAAGTAATACAATCTGTAACAATACAGCAGGTATTTTTTTCTGATTTAAAACTTTAGCACCATGGAAAAATCTCAAAATAGTTACCTATTATTATTTGATAATAGGTGTGAATAATTCCGTTTACATTATGCAATTAATTTTAACTCTTTGACATGTTGCAGTCTTATCTTGACATGCTGAAGTCTGTGATTATATGCTTTGTTTCTTTCATTTGCTCCATGATTTCTGATAATTATTATTTGCATGCATTGATGCTAAAATCTTGTATCAGACAGTGTCATGAGTACTAAATTTTCCCTCTGAAACCTGCCACATTGACAAAGAAAGCTTACTGCAAGTTCATACAGTATTTCACTTATTTACTTCCAACTACATTTGTATATGTTGCTGGTCCTGCAACACTTGGAATGTAGACAGGAAGTGACCTATATTTTATCACCCTTTGTACTTTCAATCTTAGCTTTTAAACAGCTGAATATTAAATATTCTAGTTTGCTTCCTGGTGCTGTCATCAGCACCATGACCCAAAGCAAATGGTTCATTTTAGTCTTGAACAGACAGACAGTCCATCATCAAAGGAAGCCAAGGCAGCAACTCAAGAAAGGACCTAGACTCAGAATCCCGTGAAGAATTCTTCTTACTGGCCATCGGGGATACATTTTTTAATACAACACTGGCTCACCTGCCTGAACAAGGCACCACCTACATCAGACTAGAGCCTCCTATACTCATTAGAGTTAATAAAAATGTCTCATAGACACTGCCACAAAACGTTCTTTTTGAGCTTTCCTCTTCCCAGGTGACATACAGCTTGTGTCAGGTGACAGCTAGGGCTGAGGATGGTAGGTAGGTACTTCCTGTTTGCATCCTCCCTGTGCTCAATCTGGAACTCATTCTCTCATTCCTTCATTCTCTGCACTGTTTTCCTTTGGTAAGACAGTCTGAAACTCTGAGTTCAATTTTACATGTTGAAATTCAAAGTTTGTAACTAAATCAAAATAGCTATAGACTTAGGATATTATTAATCAGTGCATTTTTTAACACAAATACAAAAATTGTTTATTCCTAAAATAAAAACTGAGAGATAGAGAGCCTTTAACTTCTTTAAAAAAGTATATTGGCAGACCTTCTTAGTTTTGTCATTTATTGAGGTAACATTTAGTTTGGAAGAGAACTATGTTACTGTGCAGTTATATAAGCTGTTTGATATTCCCTGACTCTCTTTGTTTGGTGAAGTGGCTGAGCACCAGGGGAGCATTCTATTTCTTACTTTGTGTTTGACCTCAGTTCCATTGCAGGAGCAAAGTGTGGTTATGTCTGGTCCTGTCCCTTGTGCTTTCTCTTTCCATGCCATTCAAGAGCGTGGAGAAAGTCCATTAACCTAGTTTTCTCTTGGTTCTTCCACCTTTGTCCTCAGGTCTCCCAGTACAGGAGGTGAGTGTAACTAACTGCCTGTGGCCTGCAGGGCTTTGGACTAACCTGGCTTTATGAAGTAGTGGTTGACATTTAGATTTCCATCAGGCACCTTTAGTGTACTATGTCACAAGCTCTCTAGTCACTAAAACTTCAGCAGAACTGTCACTTGGACTTCTCATTCTAGCTAGAATGTCCTACACAGTGTCTGTCTAGTTTTCTGTCATAAGTGTAAAGGCAGGAAGTTTGAGGATTAACACTTTTATTCAGACACCAGAGTCAATACTTTTGGGATAATCAGCAACAAATGGCAACAGGGAGGTTAGTCACTAGTGTGTCAGAAGAGATTATAGTCACTAAGGCACCAGCTTCCAAACCTGGTCAGAACTTTTTAAAGAAAATAGTTGGGGGAATTTTTACATCTTGAATCTTCTCTACATTTTATTCCCAAATAAATAACTAGCTCTTATTTTTAAATGAAATGTACTACACTTGAACAAATTTGATTTAAGTTCCTAACATGATTGTATTTTCCTGTCTCTTTTCAGCCACAACCATTGACTATTCTCTCCTCTTCTTCCAGTTTTAGGAATAATTGCATCAAAGTCACTTAGAGAGTCCAGGATAATCTCTATCTTTTAAATTAAATGTCCAGAAATCTGTATTCTAAATACAGAATACCTTATCCCAAGTTATATCAATGGGTATTATCAGTAGAAGTAATTTAAACATATAATACTATTGTATTATATGTATTGATATGTATTAATTTTATATGTAGATTTCTATTCTAATTGATGCTATATATGCTCACAGTCTATTTATATTATTGTTATCTGTTACCATCTATTGTGTTCTACACATACATTCATTATTTACCTTTGTCTACATATCTGAAACTCCTATATTAATGTTTTATTGTTTCTAACCTAGTGAAATTTATTGGTATTGATTGTAGAATGGTTAAGGGCCCCGTTTTGGAGAATGTGTACCACACTTGTGGCTAGACTATCAAAGAGAATCTTTTCTGCCTCCTTCACTGACCTTGAAATGAATACCAACTTATTAAAGAGGATTGGGCCTCCATGAACTCTCTTGTTTCTGTAAAATGATTCCTATGGGCTCAAAGTCAGGTGGACATTGTACAAGTGTTATGAACACAAAGGGAGCAGGGTGGGGGAGGGGAGAGGGAACTTTCAGGATAGCATTTGAAATGTAAATGAAGAAAATATCTAATAAAAAAAAAAGTGATACAGCCATGAGATGGCCAGAAGTCAGTGTTCCACACCCCATTCTTTGGTTCTGGTACTTTTTTCCTTCCGTTTCTGAGATATTCCCTAAGCAAGAGAGCAAATGATACAGATTATCCACTTAGGTGAGGCCTTTTACAATCCTGTTGTCTTCACTACTGTGAGCACTCATGAGTCTTTCTCGTTCTCTACCACTGAAAAGAGGATCATGTAAGCAAATGTATTAGGAGAAGCAGTCTATACTCATAAACATACTTCTTTAAAAGGGAATTTGACAAGCCTGTCACTTCCTTTGGAAGAAAACAAAAGTGTGGGCAGTCTTTCTGGGTCCTCAAACTCCCCAATCTTTTCTCTTGAATTCTGTTACAGTGTGTTTGTGTGCATGTGTGTGTGTGTGTGTGTGTGCACGTTTGTGTATTTGTCTGTATGGGTACAGACCCACACATGCCATTGTACTCATGGAGATCAGAGGGCAACCTTTAGGTGTCCGTCCACTCTTTTCCACCTTGTTTCATATATAGTCTCTTTGTCATTGTGTAAGTGAAGTCATTATCGTGGGACTGAATTTTTAGAACGAGATGTGAATTCTTTCCTGTAGAGCAGACCTCAAACATATTTTAATAATTATACTGCAATGAAAGCATGATTTGAAGCTGAAGACATGGCTCAGTTGGCAAATGTACTTGCCATGCAAGACTGATGACCCAATTTCAGAGCCCCAGATCCCTTGTTAAAGCCAGGTACTGTAGTAAAATTAGCAGCAGCCAAAGTATGTCCCTAGAGTTTGGTGAGAGACTGTGACAACAGGCATCAGAAGCTTGCAGAGCAGCTACACTTACTTGCACAGTGGCAAAGAGACTGAATAAGGAACAAGTTGGAAATGAATGGACTAGTATTAGAACATGGTCCAAAAATGGAGTCATGTGAGGAAATTTTTGATTGCTTGTGAGATACAATCCAATGATCTAGTGACTTCAGTTTCCTCAAACACATGTAATCATTCTTTGATTGTCCCTGTATTCCTCTCGCAGTTATAGCAGATATGAGTGAGTTTATATCAGACTTCCTTAGAACTAGCTATTGATATTTGTATATGTACCTTTATGTAAAGATAGGTTTTTCATACTGTGGGGTTTGTCAGCCACATGTGGCTTGTCCTTTTGATTGTACTCTGTATGACTTTGGGTTTTTCCTGCTGAGAAAAAAATATCATGGTCAAAAAAAATTGGAGGAATGAAGGGTTTATTAATCTTATACTTCCTTGGAACTGTTCATTATTTAAAGAAGTCTGAACAAGAATTCAAACAGAGCAGGGACCTGGTTGCAGGAGGTAATACTGAGACCATATATAAATTACTGTTTAGTGTCTTGCTTCCCATGGACTTGCTTATCCTGCTCTCTTATAGAATCCAGAACCACAAGCCAGGGATGGTACCAACTACAACAGTCTGGACACTCCTTCATCAATCACTAAGAAAATGCCTTACATAAGGATCTTATGGAGGTATTAGTCAATTGAATATTTCCTCCTTTCAGGTAACTCAATTTTTGTGGCAAGTTGACATAAAACTAGACAGTACATGCGTTTTACTCTTGTGAATAAAGTTGGCTATTGCATGAGACTTTAGCCTGCCTCAGTTGTTAGTTCCATTCTCCCAGGTCTTACTGTATTTTGAGCAGTAAACACACCCACACCTAAAAGTTGTCCCCTGATTTTCATAAGTACCACAGCATGTATGGAACCAGAACCATACACATGAGTACACAAACACATACCTGTACATATAGGTCAGTGTTTATTCACATGCATGGATGCACACACTCATGCATATATGCATGCATACACATAGGTATGCACGTGTGCGCAAATATATTATAACTGTATTCAAGATAAACAAAAGTAATTCACAAAAGACAGTCATGAACATTGTGAGGCTTGTCTTAACTGCAATAACTGTGTGACAAATTCATTGGCAAATTCTTGGAGGCTTATTATGGTGCTCTACTTCTGAGTCATAAGATGTTACCAAGTGCCATTTTAAGACAAAATAACATAAAGGAATTTGTACATAGATATTTTATTATTTAAATTTCAAAATAAAATGATCAGTTGGTTATAAATTACAGAATATCCATGTCACTAGTTGTACTGGCTAGCTTTGTGTCAACTTGACACAGGCTGGAGTTATCACAAAGAAAGGAGCTTCAGTTGGGGAAGTGCCTCCATGAGATTTAGCTGCAAGGCATTTTCTCAATTAGTGATCAAGGGGGAAAGGCCGCTTGTGGGTGATGCCATCTCTGGGCTGGTAGTCTTGGTTCTATAAGAGAGCAGGCTGAGCAAGACAGGGGAAGCAAGCCAGTAAAGAACATCCCTCCATGGCCTCTGCATCAGCTCCTGCTTTCTGACCTGCTTGAGTTTCAGTCCTGACTTCCTTGGTGATATACAGAATAAGCTGAATAAACCCTTTTCTCCCCAACTTCCTTCTTGGTCATAATGTTCGTGCAGGAATAGAAACCCTGACTAAGGCACTAGTTCTGCTCTGTTCCTTCAAAAATTGTCCCAGACACAATCATTTTATATGAATTAAAGATAGAGATAATGTATATTATCTTTCCACAATATAGTATATTTCCACATTTAAGAAAAGAAATAAGTTTCTTGGTTCCACTGATTTAATTGATAATTTGTTGACTTCAAAAGATATCATAAGGATCAGTTCAGCACTTACATATGACACTTATATAGCAGAAAAGATTACTTGAGACATGCAGTCAATTCTATGAAATTAATGGTGGTACCACCTTGCCAAGGATAACCATGTGAGCTTTTAATTATATACTTTATTTTTTAAATTTTGTTTTGTTTTGTTTTTAAATTCAACCAATGTCATTGTTTCCAAAAGTTCCAAAACATTTTGTCCAATAGACCACATAAAACATTATGAGCCCTTCACACATTCCATACCTTGTGTCCCTGAGGAGGCAATGTCCCCGAAGCCCAGGATCAGTAGAAGAATCACTTTTAACTCAACTTGAAGTTGTAAGTGCATTAGTCAATTTTCTGATTGTGTGACCAAACACCTGTCCGAGGCTGATAAGTTGCAGATGCAGCCCATGGTAGTGCAGATGCAGCCCATGGTAGTGCAGATGCAGCCCATGGTAGTGCAGATGCAGCCCATGGTAGTGCAGGTGCAGCCCATGGTAGTGCAGATGCAGCCCATGGTAGTGCAGGTGCAGCCCATGGTAGTGCAGGTGCAGCCCATGGTAGTGCAGGTGCAGCCCATGGTAATGGAGAAATCATGGTGGTAAAAGTAAGAAGCACCTGATCACATTGTCTGTCCAGTCAGGAGTCAGAGCTGAATGTTATTGCTTAGCTTGCTTTGACCTGTTCATCTCTTGTGGAATGCTAGATACCAACATTCAGCATGAGAAGTTCTACCTCAATAAAAAGAAAGAAAGAAAGAAAGAAAGAAAGAAAGAAAGAAAGAAAGAAAGAAAGAAAGGAAGTCTTCCCAGACACAGGTGTGTCTGATGATGATTCTAAATCCTTTTAATGCTGGATTTCCAGATTTACCATCATCAACCTTCAGGTGAGTTTGCTTGGTGGATAAATGTTTACCCTATCATTATGAGCTGAGATGTATCCCTGGGACCTACTTAGTGGAAGGAGAGAGCTGAGTCCCTAACTTTCTCTGACCTGCAATTGTGTTTTCAGCATGCATGTACAAACATCCACATGCATGCATATAAACACGCATTATAAATATATAACATGGTACAAACAAACAAGATTAACCACTATAACTTAATATTTGTATTTTAACCCAAAGAGAGAACATGTTGTTTTGATCAAATTTTCAAGAAACAATGTAGTTCAACTAATTTTTCAAGAGTCTTACTCTATATGACATATTTGCAAATCATTTAGGCCCAACAGCAGCACAAAATTTAAAACATATTTCTTTGGGTAGAATAGGATGAGGCACAGATCATGAGAGACACGTGTGCTACAGCACTGTTATGCTGCTGGCCTTTTGAGGAAAACATAGCATACCACACAGAGCCCCTGGAGGAAACATCACAGTAAGTCCTAAGGATGGGAGAGAGTAGAGGTGAAGGACTCCCTTTGCTGTGATTCCCTTGGGGAAACACTGCATCAAAAACTGCAGGGAAGTCCTACCAAGTTATAGTTATGAACATGTGATGGAAGGTATGAAACTTGAAAATCAAGTTAGACAAAGGGCAGACTTTTAAATGAATTATCTGGTTAGGTGAGTTGAAGATAATGGTCTGACAATAAATAAAGTCGATATTTGTACAGGAAAATGACAGCAAAGGAAACTAAACAAGGAGACTTCCACTAAACTGGAGAGTTTGTGAGAACCCTTTGTTGGAGAGTGTAACCGTGGTCTGTGAATTACAAGAACAGAAAGCAGGATATTAATATTTAGCTTCATGTGTATAAAAAATTTGGTACAGAAGTAAGAAATCATAGATAAACAAATTGAATTTTCCATCTGAACAGGCAGAAAATGAAACAAAGACTACATTCACACAGGGTATTATAGTGAATGGAATTCAAATTTTCAATTTCCTAACTTTCAATGGGTTATATATTGCTTTGTTCTTTTACCGCATATTCACACAAATACTAGAAAAATTATATTTTGGAGAAAGAACAAAATTGGGTTTACTGTAATAAATGTG
This sequence comes from Mus minutoides, assembly GCA_902729485.2. Classification (NCBI taxonomy): domain Eukaryota; kingdom Metazoa; phylum Chordata; class Mammalia; order Rodentia; family Muridae; genus Mus; species Mus minutoides. Next base: position 95,022 of record LR750276.1, read on the forward strand.
TTCCTGTGCAACATTTATAAGTCCAAAAATTTAAAATAAGGTTTTTCTTCTCAGGGCAGCAACTGAAAACATAGTTAAGACATCTCTCCCAACTCTGATAGAGCTGTACATCTCACTGTATGCATTAGTCAGTTATCTTTAAAGGAACAAAACTGATAACACAAACACACATACACACACACACACACACACACACACACACACACACTAAAAGGGGTTTATTAGACCAGCTTATAGGATACAGCTCAGGTTCTCCAACGATGACTATTTTACACTGGAAAATATCAGGTAATTGCTAAGTGTCAGAGTGTGGTTGTGTCAGCAGTACCAACGTGGCACCCAAGGCCTTGGGCATTTCTGAAAGGCTGATGATCTTCAGTCTGAGATGAAATACTGAAAAATAAGTTGAATCTAAGGGAAGGAATGTCCCAGAAGCAACATAGATGTACATGCCACCAAGGCCGACACGCGTATTTAGAGCAGGTCTTCCTAATTTAAAAAAAAAAAAAAAAAAAAAAATGTCCTTCACAGGAATGGCAAGCAGCTTGAGTTTTAGTTGATTATATATGAGGTCAAGTTGACAACCATGATTAGTCACAATACTAAGGACTTTGAAATTTTCGACCGTGACCTCAACTTAATTCAGTAGGGCTCAAAGTATGATTTATGATTATTCTTAGCATAGTCTATGCTTTCACAATTTTATCATCAAAGCAGCATAATCCAAGAAATGATTTTTCAGAATACAAGAACATAGAGTTTCCATGAAGAGGGAGGAACTTGTTTTTCCTCTAGGTGTGGCTTTTGTTAAGCAGATGGATATTGATGAAGTCATTGAAAGTAGCTCAGAAGCAACAGTTTCATGGGCTTCTAACCACAGGTAATAAAAAGCATGCCAAATACAAAAGTAAATATAAACCACTTGTCTTCTTATATGAACCATAGTATTCTGGAAGTGGAATATAAACATGTCTTAAAGGAAATGATGGATTTATTCAGCATTTTTATTCTTTAAAGCTGTAAGCTAACAACAGGGGAATAAGGAGAAAGGCAAACACTAATTACTACCCCCTCACAGCTTGAACTCTGAACGAGCGTCTTCTTGTTTTGCTTAGCCTGTGTTGAACTGTCTAGTCTGTGACCCTTAAGATGCACTCCTTCTCTCCTATTCATTGTACTTTAAATCCATTTCTTTCCCTGTGGCTCCATATAGCTTTTCCTAAGTAATTTGTTTTTCTCTTTTGGGATCCTACTCCTCCTCTCAATAAATGGTTTGTCTTTGCAGAAGCTTGTGTCTATACACCTATTCAGTATTTCTGACCTTATAAACAAGCTGGGTATTTTTCTAGTGGTTCATATAATGTTCACAAATAACAATAGGTGTTTTAAATGCTTCATCCAAGTACACATGAAAGGATGTACCACACCACTTAAGGATTTGGTATTTTTGCTATCTTGAATGATTTATATAGTAAATACTAGAGTGTTTAGTGGATATATTCAGTGACAAATAGATGATAGGAATATATTTTTGTTTTATAAAACTATATAAAAGAAAGATAAGTAAATGTAATCAAAATAAAGAAACAATGGTAAACTTGTACTCTCTGTCAGTAGGAAAGGCTTAAGGAACTTTTGTTCCATTAGAGATATACTAATGGGCCGCCGACCTCTAGCATGAGAGATCTGTACTAACTAGGTGATGAGTCAGGCT
>LR750276.1:103790-163790 GCA_902729485.2 Mus minutoides
GAAGGGACAAGAGAGGGAAGGGAAGGGAAAAGAGAGGGAAGGGAAGGGAAAAGAGAGGGAAGAGAAGGGAAAAGAGAGGGAAGGGAAGGGAAAAGAGAGGGAAGGGAAGGGAAAAGAGAGGGAAGGGAAAAAAGGAAAGGAAAAGGGAAGGGGGAAAAAGAAAGGGAAAAGGGAAGGGAAAAAAGGAAGGGAAACAAGAAAGGGAAAAAAGGAAGGGAAAAAAAGGAAGGGGGAAAAGGGAAGGGGCGAAAGGGAAGGGGGAAATGGGAAGGGAAAAGAAGACTCAGAGTCTAGGATTCTATTACAATCAGGTTAACTTTCACTAAGTTCCATTTCTGAATTGTAGACAGGCACCATTTCCCTTTGTTCAGAGGGACTGTTCATTTCTGCACCTGTTTACTCTTCCTCTTTATATAAGGGCTATAATGGCAATTCTAATACTAGTAAATATCTGCACATGTATAAATACATCTACTTTAATAATTAATAAAAAGGATCTCAGTTCAAAGTACAGGTTAGGGCTTCAATATATGAATTTTGAGGAGCCTTAAGTAAATCCATAACAGAAAGTGGGAAGTCCTTCAGATACTGTGATCATTATTTCCTTGGCAGCAACTAAGTGTTGATAAAACCTTAGGTCAGTTATTGAAATGTCAGATCACCTCCTCATGTCAAAGTTACTCTAAAGTTCAGAATCTTCTCTCACAGTGGATTCTTTAGCAGCTACTGAGCACTTCATGGATATAAAAATCACTGAAAGCAAACAGCCATCCTTCTCAAAATTTTAGTCAAAATTAGCAATTGTGCATAACAGCTGTTTGAAAATGATTCTCTCTCTCTCCCTCCCTCCTCCTCCCTTTCTTCTGTCTTTGTTTCTGTCTCTGTCTCTCTCACTCTTCCTTTTTCTGTGTGTGTGTGTGTGTGTGTGTGTGTGTGTGTGTGTGTGTGTGTGTTTGTTTGCTGTATTTAATGTTCTACGTTGGCATATCATTTTAGCTGTGCTTGTACTGAAGTGTTCTTTGGTGTATAAGCCCTTGCTCAGTGAAAATCTACACATAGATATGACAGAGTGTGTGTGCAATGAAAAGAGTATATTTGCATCCTGTCTAGCTTTTGTCTATTGTGGGCATATTTCTTTGCAAATGTTTTTATCTATTTGGAAATATCCCAAGTAGTAAAATTGCCACAATCCTGATTAAATTCTTAACATTTTAAGAACCAGCTAAACTTCCAGATTTCTATGCCTGTCATTTTTTATACCAGTAATATATTAATGTTTTTTACTTATCTATATCACTATCAGTGTTTGTAATTCTGTCATTTGATTATATTCATTCCAGGTGGCATATTATAAAATAAGTTTGCTTTTTCATGATGAATAATGATAAAGTGTCTTTACACATGCTTATTGGTCCTTTAAGTATCTTTCTTATAGAAGTCTACACACTTTTTTTAACAAGTGGGTCATCTTGTTATTCTCAAATTATACAAGTTTTACATATGCTGTTAATAGAAGGTCTTTATCAAACTGGTACAATGAAATATGTGACCCTTTTTCATGTATTTAAACTTTGACTTTCTTAATGGTGCTTTTATGTAGTCCAAAAGATAAGAATTTTGAACAAGGACAGTTCTTCTCTTTGAAGAATCCTTGTGATAAAGATTTTATAGCATTTCTTTCCAACATCTTTTAACGTTTGGATTTTTATATAATTCAGTGCTCTATTTTGAGTAATTTATCATATATGATGTGAAATAACAGTCTGTTTCTTTTCTTTACATGATTGGATATCTAGCTATCCAAGCAATATCTGTAGAATAAAATGCCTGAATTTTGGCTTAAAATCATCCTGCATCATCATAAAAAGCCAAATTACTGATAAATGTAACATACTCTTTGACTGTCAGTTCCATTACACTGTGTGCTCTGCCTATTCTGTAACAATACTGCATAGGTTGTTAATTTTGCCTCCTCTTCAGTTTGAATATCACTTCTGGAAGTCCTACAGCTTGGTTTGAAGTATCTTGAGACACTGATCATGTGATTAGACATTTATCACGAATTGAACAAATACAGAGAAATTCTGCCAGAATTCTTACTGAAAATGTTTTGAATTCATAGAATGATTTTATAATCACCTTCTTAAAAATGGTGAGTTTTACATCCAGCTAATATGGATATTTTTGTAGTGTTACTATATTCTTAAATGTAATTGCTGTGTGTATCTGTGGTTAGGGCATATGATTATAGAGTTTTATTTCAGACTCTTCTAACTAAAAATGCATTACTTAAAATTAAAGTTTATATTTCTTTCAAACTACAAAATATTATTTGTTATTTACTACATTGGCCTATAAGCTCCATTAAAACGTTCAATAGAAGGAAAAAGTCTGGCGCATGCTTTACTCATTGAGAGAAGAATACTAACATTTGATTGCTGTGTTAGCTGGCTGCTTTCTGCCTGCTTTTTTTTTTTTTTTAAATTGGATAGTTTCTTTATTTACATTTCAAATGTTATCCCCTGTCCAGGTTTCCCTTCCTCCTGGAAACACTCTATCACATCCCCCCTCCCCCTGCTTCTATCCAGGTGCTCCTCCACCCACCCACCCACCCACTCCCATCTCCCTGCCCTTGATTCCCCTACACCGGGTCATCTATTGAGCTTTCACAGGACTATGAACCTCTGCATCCATTGAGGCATGACAAGGCCATCCTCTGCTACATATGCAGTTGGAGCTATGTGTACTCCTTTGTTGATGGCTTAGTCCTGGGAGTTCTGGGCAGGCTGGTTGATTGATATAGTTGTTCTTCCTATGGTATTTCAAACCCCTTCAACTCCCTCAGTCCCTTCTCTAACTCCTCTATTAGTGACCCTTCACTCAGTGCAATGGTTGGCTCTGAACATCTGCCTCTGCATTTGTAAGGCTCTGGAAGGATCTGTCATAGACACCCATATCAGGCTCCTTTCAGCATGCACTTCTTGGCATCCACAATAGTGTCTGGATTTGGTATGAATCTCCAGATGAGACAGTATCTGGGTGGCCTATCCTTTAGTCTCTGCTCTATATTTTATCTGCATATTTGCTACTGTGAGTATTTTGTTCTCCTAAGAAGGAGTGAAGCACCCACACTTTGGTCTTATAACAAGGATACAATTCACAGTCCACATGAAGCTCAATAAGAAGATAATTTCTTTATTTACATTTCAAATGTTATTCCCTTTCCCAGTTGCCTTCCCCCAAAAGAAAACAAAAACAAAAACAAAAACAAAACCTATCCTCTCCCTATTCTCCCTGCTCACCAACCCACCCACTCCTGATTCCCAGTCTTGGGATTCCCCTACACTGGGGCATGGAGCCTTCACAGGGCTAAGGGCCTCTCCTCCCATTGATGACTGAATGGCCCTCCTTTGCTAAATATGCAGCTGGAGCCATGGGTCTCTCCATGTGTAATCTTTGGTTGATGGATTAGTCCTTGGGAATTCTGAGGGAACTGGTTGAAATCATATTGCTGTTCCTCCTATGGGGCTGCAAACCCCTTCAGCTCCTTGGGTTTTTTTCTCTCCTTCCTCCATTGGGGACCCTGTGCTCAGTCCAATGCTTGACTGAGAGCATCCACCTCTGTGTTTAGCAAGCACTGGCAGAACCTCTCAGGAGACAGGTATATCAGGGTTCTGTCTGCAAGCACTTGTTGGCATCCACATTAGTGTCTGTGTTTGGTGACTCTATATGGGATGGGGTGGGACAGTCTCTGGATGGCCTTTCCTTCAGTCTCTGCTCCATACTTTGCCTCTGTATCTACTCCCATGGTATTTTGTTCCCCCTTCTAGGAAAGACCAAAATCTCCACACATTGGTCTTCCTTCTTTTTGAGCTTCACATGGTCTATGAATTGTATCTTGGGTATTCTGAGATTCTGGGCTAATATCCACTTATCAGTAAGTGCACACCATCTATGTTCTTTTGTGATTGGGTTATCTCACTCAGGATGATATTTTCTAGTTCCATCCATTTGCCTAAGAATTTCATAAATTTGTTGTTTTTAATATCTGTGTAGTACTCTGTTGTGTAAATGTACCACATTTTCTGTATCCATTCCTGTATCCATTATTGAGGCACATTTAGGTTCTTTCTAGATTCTGGCTATTATAAATAATGCTGCTATGAACATAGTGAAGCATGTGTCCTTATTACAGGTTGGAGTATCTTCTGAGTGTATGCCTAGGAGTAGTATTGCTGGGTCCTCAGATAGTTCTATGCCCAATTTTCTGAAAAACTGCCAAACTGATTTCCAGAGTGGTTGTACCAGCTTGTAATCCCACCAGCAATGGAGGAGTGTTCCTCTTCCTTCACATCCTCGCCAGCATCTGCTGTCACCTGAGTTTTTGATCTTAGCCATTCTGACTGGTGCATGGTGGAATCTCAGGGTTTTTGATTTCCCTGATGACTAAAGATGCTGCACATTTCTTTAAGTGCTTCTCAGCCATTCTGTAGTCAACACTCACATTTATTCCTCGGTTTCAACACCATGTTCTTGGAGATTGTTTTAATGTTTGGGCCCCATTATAAACAATATAACAATATAAACAGAATAACAATTATAAACAATTATAAACAGAATAACTATTTTACATTAAAAATTCATTAAGAATTACATTTAATTAAACAGTATAACTGAGTATGTAGTTATTCTCTTAATTAGATACAAATAATAGCATAAATTATACATATAGACTATTAAATAATGAACTTGGTGAAAAAAGCCAGAGTTGAAACCTGTGAGAAAAAACAAAAAACAGTAATAATTTGTTCAAAGTTTGGTCATATAATATTAAAAAGGAAAACAAAAAAGAATATACCCATGTTGCTGTAATATCCAACCCAAATATGCCCCAGCAATGAAAATACAACACAGCTAATATGATTACATGCTGTGTGCCTAGATTGAGCAGATCTACCACTACACTACCATCTTCCATATCAATGAGACCCTTTAGAAATTGCGGTTTCTCCAGGCCATGGGCTTCTGCTCTGCTTTTCTTCTTCCTCCTCCTCCTCTGCGTCCTCTCCCTCTTCCATTTTCCCTTCTTCTCTCCCTCACCTTCTGCTCCACCTTCCCTTTTATCTGCCCAATCATCAGCTCTCCTTTATTTTACAAATTAAGGTGGGAAGCAGGTTTAAGGAAATCACCTGAGTGCTGACTCATTCCTTATTTGCAGCCACTCACAGGAGAATGGAATTAACATCAAATATGATTAGCCCCTTTCTGTCCCATTAAAATATCAGATATAATTGCACATAACTCTTACTATTTTCTAATTTATAAAGTACAAGAGACCTAACACCAAGTCGACCATGTTTGTTAATTAAACAGAACCTCTGTCATCTATATTTACTTAAAAGACTTATAATTCTACATCTGGCTATGTCCTGGCTTTAGATTGAATGCCATCTGCAAACCATCCTCTCAAAACTGTTCCTCTCAAAATAAAAAGCCTGGGTTGGCTAAGAGACTAGTAGTTTTTCAACCACATCAGAAATCCAAGAACAACTGATATTAACTGAAAATATATAGGAAGCCTAAAACAGCTTCCAAAATTTAGCCAATCCATAGAGACCTCTGATCACCTGGACAATCCCTTACGTCAACACTTTGGAGCATTGGTTTTCAGCCTCCTGGCCAGGGTCATCTAACAGACTTAGATAAAACAGGGATATTAAGGACTAGCCTACTCTGTCTCAGCAGAATCAAGATGTCCTACCCTGTAATTGTGTCCATTTTGGATAGTACTATGTCTGTAGATAAAATGAGACAATACTTGCCTAGTGGCTGTTTTAGCACAACTGGAGTAACTCAAAGATGCTCAGTTTCTTCTTTGAATCCAAGACATGGAAAGCTGTCAGGAGCAGACTGGTCTTAACAACAAGTGAATAAATAACATTAAACGTCACATATTCTGTGGACTTCTGAAGTTTTTGACAACTAACTATGTGAAGTAATCTAGACTGTTCTCTGTTACCTACTCTCAGCCATTTCTAATTAAAATAACTGAAAACACCCTAATAATGAACTCAGAGCCAAGAATTTCCTATTTGGCCCTTAACTCACAGGCTTAAATATCTCAGATCTATTTATAATAACAGCAATAAAAGGACTGGGTCTAAGCCCTGTACTTCAAAATTTAGGTAACTACCTTCTTCTAGCTGAATATGGGTGTTGAGATATTTTTGAAGGGGGTGGGGGAAGGGTAGGGAAATGGGGGAGTTGCTTAGCTCTAAGATGGCCACACCAATGATTGTATTAGTCTCAGATGTCTGTGTCCTGACTGGATCCGGATGAAAAACCAACACATCAGGAGTTCAGGCAGGTCAGTTCAGCATGTCTGATGATGAAATTCACCAAAGCTGTATATTGTGTAATATATAAACCTCAAAACAATATTTTAGTATCATCAAGATAAACTTTTTGTCTGCTTCTCTGGAATCTAGTTTCTGAGGGGTTCTCCCTCTATGAAATCCCTTAAGATTTACTACAGCAATATATCTTTATACCATATTCAAAGCAATTAATTCAAACTTTCACTAATACACACAGGTTATACCATCTATCTGTTGTGCTCTCTACCAGGAGCCACAGATGTTTAATTAATACCTATTATAATATCTATCTGTTATGCTCTCTACCTAGAGCCACAGACTTCTATTAATTAATACCTGTTCATAGCAGGCAATTCTCACTGCTCACTCTACTTGGAGTCAGTGACTAGTATTCTCTATCTAGTTCTGAAGCACAGGTGAAAGTTCGCATTTTTAAGAACTATACCTGCTTATAAGAGGCAGCTTGTCAAATTAGTATTTAAACCCAAAATTTCCGTGGATCCCATGTTAGACAGAATATGAGTATCCTGTAAAACTTATTAGAGCAATATATCTTTATTCTATTTCTATCTTTAAAGCAAATAATTCAAGATTCCACTAATATCTGCCTATAGGAAGCAGATAGTTTTTTATTGTTAAGCTCTATGCCTAGAGCAGCCATCCTGTTATACCATCTATCTGTTGTGCTCTCTACCAGGATCCACAGCCATTTATTTAATTAATACCTATTATAATACCTATCTGTTATGTTATCTACCTAGAGCCACAGACTTCCATTAATTAATACCTGTTCATAGCAGGCAATTATCACTGCTCTCTCTACTTGGAGTCAGTGGCTAATATTCCCTATCTAGTTCTGAACCTTTATCTCAGGATAGTTGAATTCAAATCAATACATTGGGCACCATTTTATTGCAGTAGATGTCCAACCCAAATATGCCTGGCAATGAGAACACAACACAATATTAATACATGCTGTGAAACTAGATTGGGCAGATCTACCACTATACTACCACCTTCCACATTTATGAGACCCCATAGAACTTGCGGTTTCTCCAGGCCATGGGCTTCTGCTCTGCTTTTCTTCTTCTTCCTTCTCCTTCTCTGCGTCCTCTCCCTCTTCCATTTTCTCCTTCTTCTCTCCCTCACCTTCTGTTTTACCTTCCCTTTTAACTTCCCAATCATCAGCTGCCCTTTATTTTACAAATTAAGATGGGAAGCAGGTTTACAGGAAATCACCTGAGGGCTGACTCATTCCTTGTTCAAATCCACTCACAGGAGAACAGAATTATCAAATATAATTAGCCCCAGGGCTATCCACAACAGACCCACATGTGTTTTATTATATAAATTAATACTACTCAAACCAAAACAACAGTTATAAGTCCACAATCTAAATTCTATTATGAGACTGCTAAGTTAATTCAATGGGTGAAACATTTTCTGTAAAACTGTTAACATCTGAGTTTGAACTCCCAAAACTCTGGTAGAAGTCAGATGTAGCAATAAATTTTTACAACCCTGGGTATTCTAGCATGATGCAAGAGAGTAATAGGAGGATTGCAGGATCTGTGGTAGTTGCAGCAGGACATGCCTAGAAAGATTCTGTCTTAAATAAAGTTGAGGACAAGGGCAGACACCCAAAGCTGTTCACTGTTGTTTACAAAACCACAATGTCATCATTCCTACTTGCCTCTGTCTCTCTCTCTCTCTCTCCTTCACTCATACATATACCCACATACACACCCACACTATATATATAAAATATAAAATATATGAGTATATATATATATATATATATATATATATATATATATATATACACACACACACACACACACACACACACACACACACACACACACACTTGGAAATGTCTAAGCATTATCTACCATCTTCACTCTTTTTTTTTTTTCTTTTTTGGTTTTTCGAGACAGGGTTTCTCTGTGTAGCCCTGCACCATCTTCACTCTTGAGTTGTGAATTCAATCTGTTATTTAAGAATGTAAAGGTGCTATTTTCTAAATTAGTGTTAATAATTACATTGTAATCATTAATATATAAGTGTGCTATGTTAGATCCTTTATATAAGAGTCTACCATTCACTCTTGGTTATGCAAAGATACAAGAATTAGATTCAAAGTTCAATTTTAAAACCAATCAACACATTAAATTATAAGGGATTAAAAATAAGTTCCAAAAATAATCTTTCATATTTTCAAATAATTTAAAATCAACTCCATTGATTCTCATTCACAATATTTTGCATCATTAGTTCAGCTGCTATAAGAGCTAGCCTGTATTCAATGCTTAACACTTTCTTTACCACATTAATAGAATATGATTATTTCATCCTTGAGTAGTTGATTAGTTTGTTGTTGAAATAATAATTGTTCTCAATCTACCAATTACCTGTTAATATATACACACATTACAACATCCTGAAATTTAACAAGTGTTTAAAAGTAGTACCTAGGCTTTAAGAATGCATGTGTGATAGTTTGTATATTCTTCGACCAGGGAGTGGCACCATTTGAAGGTGTGGCCTTGTTGGAATAGGTGTGACCTAGTTGGAGTAGGTGTGTCACTGTGGGTGTGGGCTTAAGATCCTCACCCTAGTTGCCTGAAAGTCAGTCTTCCACTAGCAGCCTTTGGATGAAGACATAGAACTCTCAGCTCTGCCTGCACCATGCCTGCCTGGATACTGCCATGTTCCCACCTTGATGATAATGGACTGAACCTCTGAACCTGTAAGCCAGCCCCAATTAAATGTTTTTAATAAGGCTTGCCTTGGTCATGGTGTCTGTTCACAGCAGTAAAACACTAACTAAGACAGCATGCATTCTGAAATTATATTTATTAAATCAATAATGCTTGTCTTTGGAATTAGGCTGAGAATTTGTTAGTGATAGCACTGAGAGAATATTATTCTTAATATACATTTCAAAACTTATATAATCGTTTGATACTTGTTTATGTGGTTTAAATGTACAAAATAAGATGTATACATCAATCTCTTACCATTTATAAACTTAAATAAAAATAGAAACAATTTACAACAAAAATATTAGCTCAGCGATCACCTATACATAGTTGTGTACATGTAAAAGGTATACCTGACTTAGATGTAAATGATATGGTGGCTGCATAAACAATAAGAACTAATTTCCATGTTACTGAGTTAATTTTTCTTTGCAGTAATAATTTTCCTAAGTATCTACAAACTTTTACCTAACAATAGCCTGTACTAGTTTAACTGTTATTAAGTCATTTTTTTATTGGCTGATGCTTTTCATATTCTCTTTTTTTGTTTTTTGTTTTTTGTTTTGTTTGTTTTGTTTTGTTTTTCGAGACAGGGTTTCTCTGTAGCCCTGGCTGTCATCGAAGTCACTTTTTAGACCAGGCTGGCCCCAAACTCAGAAATCTGCCTGCCTCTGCCTCCTGAGTGCTGGGATTAAAGGCATGTGCCACCACGCCCGGCTGTTTTTCATATTCTTAAAGCCTTCCTTACATTGCATTGACTTAAAGACAACATTAGCAATAAAAATGGTTCTTGAACTTCATACCTGCTTGAGATATGATATAGGATGAAACTTTAACCTTGACATAAATGTCATGAATTTCATTAAGCCAACTATCTAGTCTTTTCAGATAGTTGAATACAAATGTGAGCCTTGTTAAAGTGCATATTAATGTTGCTATGAAATGATGTATCATTCAACAACTAGAATTATCTGGCTACTTATCTCAAAGAGCCCTATACATCTAGGAAATGAACATTTTGTCCTTCATCTGTTGGCTATAATTCAGTGCTTTCATGAAGATCAGTGCAATTACACATGTAATGGTATATGTTGCAGTTATCACTGAAAGAAGATCCATTATTATAGTTTGCAAATTACCAATCCTCCTTCACAATTGTTTAGTAATTTTTGTGAAATTAGAACATCAGGAGAATCATTTCAACACTGTATCTAGGATTTTTTCCTTTATTTACAGAAAAGAAATAGTCTCTAAACTCATCTATTACTAGCTAAGGAACATTTTTCATAATATAAAGATAGTTAGAATTTCCCTGTAGACCAATCTCATTAAGTCCAAAGCACAGCACAACTTACACGCCCAGATTATGATCCACCAGCATAATTTTACAACAGAAGACCCACTTGAAATATTGCAAAAACATGTTTCTTTCTTTCCCCATCTGGTATACTCCGTTTTTATACATTCAGAGGTTATAAAGTAAGGACCATTATTTAGTTCCCTTCTACCATCCATGTGGACTTAATATCATCTGGTCAACATCTCCAACAGTTGGGAGAAAAAAAAGAATTACTAGTACTTCTATATATACTTTGTCTTTCAGTATGCAACTGCAAATTTAATACTTCATATTTGGTAATTTAAAAGATGCTTTCTCTAACTTAGATATATATCCCTTAGAAGCCTTAATAATTTTGGATATTATTGTCTATACTTTGTACTACAGTCAAATTATTTTTGTTACCTGCAACATAGTTATTAATTTGTTCCAGCAGTATTCATGAAGTGAACACTGCTTATCTACTTTTCTATAAAACTCAATGTGTTGCTCATTGTTGAGCCTCCATGTCATAATTATAGCATAAGAATCAAAAACAAACAAACAAAAAAACAAACAAAAGTGTATGCTACTGACCTTTAGATTTGATTCAGTCCTGGATAAATAATTAAGCCTTCAGAATGCTTGTTTACTTTTAATCATAACTGGTTCCTCTACAAACAAACCTTACTTACCTTCATTGTTAGGAATTAAAAGTGGGCACTAAGTATGTGTCTGCCTTCCAGACAGACCACACTGTAATCTAGAGCATGTCTGAGTTCTTGCCAGATCACATAGACCCTGAAGGTTTTTGGATGTGATCACTTGCCAGAGTGGCTGTATTGCTGGATTTAAATTTCTCTACAATGATTAGTGTCTTTTCATAATGAAAGTTAACTCTGAACTAGATTTAAGTTTGGAGAATTACTGTGAAGATAATAAACTTCCATCCTCTAGTATTGTTGATATGTTACTGGATAATTGTTGCAGTAATTCTCCATCCAAAATTAACCCAGGCAATGAAAACATTACTCAATTCATATGCATATATGCTGTGCAATTAGATTGGGCAGATATACCTCTACACTACCATCTTCCATATCGATGAGACCCCTTAGAATTTGCAGTTTCTCCAGGCCATGTGCCCTTAGAATTTGCAGTTTCTCCAGGCCATGTTCCCCTCCTCCTCCTCCTCCTCCTCCTCCTCCTCCTCCTCCTCCTCCTCTTCTTCTTCTTCTTCTTCTTCTTCTTCTTCTTCTTCTTCTTCTTCTTCTTCTTCTTCTTCTTCTTCCTCCTCTGCATCCTCTCCCTCTTCCATTTTCTCCTTCTTCCTTCTCCCCACCTTCCACTCCACCTTCCTTTTTATCTGCACAATCATCAGCTCTCCTTTATTTTACAAATTAAAGTGGGGAGCAGGATTACAGGAAATCACCTGAGTGCTAACTCATTCCTAGTTTGCAACCACTCACTGGAGAATGGATATAACATCAAATATAATTAGCCCCAGGGCTATCCACAACAAATAATATTTTATTAGAAAGTTATTTTAAATTTAAATATATCCATCTATTCAAATTAAAACACTATAATTTAAATGAGTACAATTTAAATATACATGGAAAATTTAAATATATAAGTATTTACAATATGTGATTTATACATTTAAATATATGTGTATGTGTATTTATACATATTATTTATACATGCACATACATGTGCACAACATACACACACACACACACACACACACACACACACACACACATGTAATTTTAAACTGTTGTCCTTGTCCTGGTTTTTAAGCATGAACCTTGAAACTCATGAACCTTTATGGCTGTAGTTTTTTGATGTTTCCAGAATATAGAATTTTATAGCAAACTTCCTGTTCCTCTGGTTCTTACAGTCTTTCCACCCCCTCTTATGCTATGATCCCTGACCTTATGCACAGGAGTTGTGGTATGTCTTAGTTGGGGCTGGATACAACAGGGTTTCCTTTGTATTTTTAGTAGTGTGCATATTTTTTAGTTAGAAATATAGGTTCTTTATTAAATATGCTATTTGTAATGATTTTTCACATTTGATTTTTCCCATTCGACTAGTATAATATACAATTAAACTTTGAATTTTAATAAAATATAAATGTAATTTAAATGAGTTTTAATATTTTTTATTAGTACTACTATTGATGTTACTGTTATGGAATTAGATTCATGTAAGATGATGTACCTCTTCTTATGTTTTAAATAATTTTTATAATTAGGCATTTTATATATTGATCTATATTGAATTTTGAGTTAACAATTTTATAGAATTCTAGATCTAAAGGATTTTTGTCTTTAACATTGTATGTATAGGTCTTTATCCCCAAATTAAAACAAATTCAGTTCAATAATACTGAATCAACATAGAGCCTCAAATATCTACTGATTTATATAAATATTTTATAATTTTTATCTTTGAATTTATTTTTCATATACAGATCCTATATATACTCCATCAATTAATTTTTAAATATTTCATATTTCTTGTTATAACTTTAACTTTATATTTTTTGTTTTGCCAAGTGATTTTACTTATATGTACTAATGTTTTTATTCTGAATTATCTTTGTTAATTTTAAGAGATCATTAATATTTGTATCATTTACTCTGTCAGAGTGCCTAGGTTCAAAATAATGCCATCAAGAAGTAGCGACAACTTTTTCTTTTTTGTATTTTTATTACATTTTATATGGTATATTTTGATCCTGTTTTCCCTTCTCTAAGCACATAATAACCTTACTGTTTACCAAACTTTATGTGAATTTCTCTCTCTCTCTCTCTCTCTCTCTCTCTCTCTCTCTCTCTCTCTCTTGCTCTCTGTCTCTGTTTGTCTAAAGAGATGGTTTATTTCATACAGTATTTATTTCAATTTCTTGCTTTATTCATCTGTAGATATTAATTAAGGGTGATACACAGCAGCCTTGAATTGTTCCTGTTGAAAAGTATACATACTTTCATAGCTAGCTATGGATATATTTATAGGATTGCTAGTAAGTGTTCTTGAGCACACTGAAGAAATGACCCTTGTCTAGTCTTTGTGTATATAGTATTATACCATCATGTTTGGCTTCGGCAAATTGTTTTTCTACACCTACTGATATGATTAGAAAAGTTTTATTTTTCTGGTTTGATTCCTTGGATGCATTTTTGGATGGGCAAGTGACTTTGCAAACCTAAAACATAATTCTTCATTGTCGTAACAAGTATATTACACATTACCAATCCATTTCGCTGGTCTTTTGTGAAGGCCATGGTGTGAGTTTAGAGAAAAGATTGTTTTAGAGCTATGCAGATTTGCAATCTATCTATTTAATTTTGACATCAGGACAAAGCCCATTTTAGGAAATTAATACAGAAATGGATTTGGTTTTACAGTGTAGAATAGTTTCTGTCACTGGGGTTGTGAGTTTTGTATTCCTTGAGGCTAACGAAGCTGTAAATATTCAAAGGTGCTTAGAGGCTCACATTTTAGAAGTACAATTTTAGTTTGGCCTATGTTTTGCCAGAAAATCTACTCATGCTTTTTGCTTTAAAAGAATATTTTCTTTCCACTTTTACCACCAACTGACTTTCTAAAACTTTCTCTTCCATATTGTTTTACTGCTATTTTTTGTGTTCCTTGAGATAGTCTTCACATTTTAGAAGAGGTGATATTTATTTATTGTTTGTTTGTTTGTTTGTTTGCTTACCAACTGTGAAATTTTATTAGTCACTAGAACATTTCTTAATCTGTTGTGAAGAATTATGATCAGTGAGACATTTTCTTTTACTTTTTTCTCCATTATTTAATTTATTTAATTTATATCCAGGTGACAGCCTCCCCTTCCTCCTTTTTAATTGTACACTTTTCTTGTAAGGCTTCTTTTTTGTCTTGTGAGATTCCTCAGTTCATCATTTGTTGTAGTTCAGTATACTTTCCAGTCATCCAAATTCTTCTTCCCTACCACGCTGCCTTTTTCATCTTATGATATTTAAATTAGGTCCCTGTTTCCTGTTTTGTGAGGTTTCAGGTCCCAGATATGGTTCTGTACATGCTGACTTATTTCCTATTCAACTTCAGGAATTTGTACTGACACCTCTTGATGCATATTGATCAGCCTTGAATCACACCAAAGTCATGATGAATGACAAACCCAATCAGTCATACATCTTTGGCTTCTCTTATCTCCTTTTGATTGTGTCTTAGAATTGTTGCTTTATTCCTCACATTATATATTCCACTATGTCCTATCATTTTCATGAATGTCATTTTAATATTAACCCTCATTATCGAAAGTCTGTTAACCCATCATCTATGTCCTTACACTTAATCTACACTTAGTGACTCTTAAGTTCATTTTTTTTTGATTTTCATTTTGACATCAATTATAGTTTTTCTTCAAAGCTAATAATGGTATTTTCAGTAATGAGATTTGATGTAAATATGAATCTATTTCAAATAATATTAATCTGATAGAAGAGTAATTTTGTTTAATATATGCTATTTCCCAAAGAATCCTTCAGAAATACTGTCTTGTAATCCTTAAGTGATAATTCACTATTATTGTAGAGGTTCTTTGCTCATATTGAAGTCTGAGAGAGTGTTCTGTACTTTTTAAACAGTATTATCATTATCATGTGCCTCTGACATCTATCATTTATGTTTTTAAGCCTACTATAGTTTGCCCTAATCTTGAGTATGATGAAGATTGTACGGGATTGAAATACACATAACAGTATAGAATACACTTGGCAAATTCTTTCTTCTAGAATATAGGTCAATTAGGTGATTTTTTTTTTCTAGAGAGATATTCAACTTTGGTTCACCCCAAACATGACATTAACAGTAAAATAAGAAATGGTTTTCCTTAAGTCTGTCTTGGTCAGCTAGTTGTTTATTTGGTTTAGAATAGAATAGACACATAGATAACATTCAGGATAGGTGCATGAGAGATGCATCAGTGCAGTTCCAATACAAGTACGGACAATGACTGATAAAATCTATATCCCTGATGCTCATTGAACATCACTGGGCAATATGAATCTCTGTTCCCCAGTGATTCTCCAGGGGTATTATCTCTCAGGGATTTTCAGAAGAAAGATAAAATGCAGTGCCTCCTCAAAGACAGAATAACATGTATTTTCCTGTCAAAACCCAGTTCTCATTCTTTCCCACAGCTTGTTGTGTCATTTGTGAGTTTTAAAGTTTACTATCCTGGTAGCTTTAGCTACAAAGAAGCCAGTGTTAGCTATGACGTTTGGCATTATTCTGACCTTGATTCATGAGAGGTGAAGGAGCAGCCAGGCCTGGTGGTACATATGTAATTTAATCCCAGCTATTTAGGAACCTGAGGCTGGTGGATCACAGATCACATATACGCTCTGCGCTGCAAAGTAAGAGTTCAGCATGAACCAGGCAGTTGAGTTCAATACTGACAAATAGAACAAGAAAAGTCAAGTGTGAGGCTCCTCAGAACAGGAAAACAGCATGACATGGAACAAGACAAAATTGTTTTCTTTGTGGGTATGAGTAGCTTGTTCAGCTTTTCTAAGCCAATGTTAATGTTCACATGAGATCTTCACATTTTTTTCTCTCCTCTATGAAATGAATTAAGCTGAAATCCAATATCATCCACTGAAGGGATTCAGCTATACTTTAAAATGTACACAAATGGGAACATATAAAAGCTTTATTGTCATTTAACTATATTTCTTTCTGAATCTTCAACATCAGAATGAGTATATCTGATATATTATTTCTCAAAGCTTTTAAAAATAATTCCATGTGTTTGCAAACATAGTTTAAGAAGTAACCTATTTATGATATTTATGTCCATGTTTTTGTTGTTTAGAATAATGACATGAATATTCTGTAACATTGATCTTCCACGCACTGTTTTTACAAACTAAGTATTAAGAGGAATAAAGTTATCTTTTTAAAGTACTTCTGAAAAGATTTATGTTGAGCCTGTTGTGTATTTTTTAGTGAGAAATGAAAATAATGATATTAAATATATAAATATGTGTTCTTTGTATTAAAACAGTTATTAAGAAAGCAACAAAAAAGTATTAAAAATTTAGCCCATTGATAGAATTTCTGCCTACCTCTGACCTGAAAACTCTAGAAGAGACAGAGAAAAAGTCATGCATGAATACGGTACTGGGGGTTGGGGGGGAGGTGATCTAGGAAGTGGAGGTGGAAACCAGGATGGTTTGCAGTACAAATTCGCTTTCAGAATTGGCCTTGTTTTAGGGTTCCTGCTCTTGTTCTCAGGTCCACTTTCCATGAGCTATAGATAAAATCAAATGTCTACCCAATTATTTTTCGAAACATTGTCCATCTTGGAAAAGTCATCTAGAAAAATAAATAAAAATTTTCAAGACCCTTTGGTGAATTGAAAAAGATAAAGACAAAATAATGCTATAAGATTAGTTTTCATTCTCCCTATTTTTCTATCAAGAGTGAGATAATTATATTCATTGATATGTTTTGTAATGTTGAGAGTGAGTTCACATTTTACCACAGCATGGTGAAATCTCTAAACCTTTAATAAGTCATAAATTCAATTAGTGTGCTTCAAGGTTGACAGATCATTGAGAACACCTGTATAGTCTACATTAGACCAATATGTTTTAACATTATTATTTACATACTGCACATAAAAATATCAAGTAAGCTACATTTACATGAAATGAATAGGAAATCCTGGCTAAAATTCATTGGGAATAAAGTTACTGCAAAGATGAGGTTTGGTGAATGGAAGACCAACATAAGGAAAACTATCTGAAAATATCCCTTGGATGGAGTTCACCAGTGCATGGAAGCATGAGGACTAAAGCTTGGCTTATGAGCATCACCTGAACAAATCCCTGTGCTTCTATGGGATAAAGAGATTCCAAGAGAAAGCTGACTTAGCTTACACTACACTACACTAATCAGCAGGTCTACACTAATCAGAAAGTTTGAGGTTAATGTGAGAGAGATCCTGTCTCAATATATAATGTGGGAAGTGATTGAGAAAGACCCTAAGCATCAACCTCTGGCCTCCACATACTCCACATTCATATACATCACACACAATATATATGTAAATATATATGTAAATATATCTGTAAATGTATCTGTAAATGTATATGTAATACAGATAACATATGTATATCAACTATCACACACACATATATGTATAAAACATATATACATACGTGTATACATATATCCTCAAATATCATATGAGCAGATTAAATTATATTTTTTATTGACAATAGGGTTTTCAATAGAAAATGCAGTATGGAAACTTGTTAATGATTTAGAGAAAAAAGTATATTGTGCTTCTAATTGGAAAGAAAGAGGCACCTATGCATGTATACTTGGATGCATTCTGCAGAAAAAAAATATCTCCCTATGATTGACATTAATGGGAATTTCACATGTGTATTTGGGAGAAGCAATCTTCCTAATTAGTGTTTCCCTCACATACATTTCATCTCAGATGGTTTCTTTGATGAGCTGTATCAGCAGTACAGTTTTAGAAAATGTTTACTACTAAAAGATTGCATCATGAAAACATTTCTTCCTTTGCACTTAGGAAGAAACGCAGTGTAATTTCATGCATAATTAGAGCTTAAATGATGCTGCTAAAGTACATAGTACAAAAAGTGAGCATAGGCACTTCCTAGTCCGGTGTTTTCATCCCTAAAATTTAAAATTATATATCATATAAAGTGAAAAATTAAAATAAATTAGAAGACATCACTGGGTATAGACACTGCTTTTAATCTATTAATTTAAATCCTGTGATATATGTAAAAAGCTTTACCATTGAAAACTACAACATTATATGTTTTAATTATTTCTAAAACATTAGTCAAGGACCTGGAAAGAATTTTTGTCTAATACATTTATAATGAATTGTGTTATTAAATTGCTAATTAGTATTGCTTTGAGTTATATTGGTGATATTGTAGTGCACTGTTCTTAAGTGTCACTGATTTTAAAACCTTTTTAAATATTTAGATTTCTATTTTAAAGGAATTATTAAATATTTTTATTCCTGAGAGACCTCTGAGGTATATATTCTTCATACATGTGTGAAGAATGAAGTTTCTTAGAGAATTTTGAGTTTCCTGGCCCTTTCCCCTTTCATTTCTCATTCCCTGCCTCACTGGGTTTTTATTTTATGACAGCTGTCATTTCTACTGTGAGAATTTTCTCAAAATACCTATGCACAGTATCCTGTATCTTTCTAAACCAAATAATATCCTCCAAGACATGTTTACTTCTTGCCCTGAAGTCTGATATCTATACTTTTGGCATGGAAGAAATTTAAATTGGAGATAGAAATATGATTTCTCATCACAAAAATCTTAAAATAAAGGTATTATCTTTGATTATACAGATCAGTCTAATACTGCTATATAGATTTGTAAACTAGATTATGGGCACAGGAAGATAGTGTTTCATCAAGGCTACATGAAAAAAATAGCTGACTTTCAAGAGGAAAGAAAGAAACAGATTTTTCTCTGTGGATCTCAGAAGGAATTCCAACAGTTTGATTGTAGAACAATGAAATCTACTCAGGCCTTCCTGTAACCAGAATGTGAAGCTATAAGCTTTTGTTATTTATATCATGAGCCTTCAGAATGGCAGTAACAGGAAATGAATACAATTTAATTTGAATGAATAACTAGTAAATTACTAATAGTTACATATGCAACACATTAATGTTTTCTAAGCATGCTGATAATAGTGAGGACAGTATGATTCTGGCTTTTATGGATCTTCTCTCTGAACTACATAGAAGTCTGTATTTGGTTTCAAGGTTTCAAGTTTTGTTTTGTCTTGTTTTGTTTAGATTTTACTTATTGTATGCATGTACGTACACAGTCACTGTTCGCAGTCACTCCAGAAGAGAGCATCAGATCCCACTACAGATGGTTGTGAGATACCATGTGGTTGCTGGCCAATGAACGTGGGACCTCTGTGAGACCAGTGAGTGCTTTTAAGCACTGAGTCTCTAGAGAATGTGTAGCTCAGGATGGCCTCAAACAAGTGATGCTTCTGCCTCTGTCTCCGTCAGCACATCTGCTGGCATGTGCCACCACAATGAGCCAGTTTTCTTTATCCCACATAGCTTTATATGTTTTGTAAATATATGAATTCCATCTGCTTTTTGACTCTTAATATGTCACAGACAGGTTTACATCCTTTGTTACTATTGTCCTACAAAGGCCTCCAGAAAAAAATATCTAAGCCATCTTTGTTAATTTGTACCAGTATGTGTTTCCTTTGTCCAACAGAACTATAGAGTTATCAAATAAATACCTGAGATTAAAACAGCTCCTTCTTAGATCTTTGGGAAATCTCAGTTTATTTCTACCACTGATAAATTCACAATAATAACTACATTACTATTTGTTAAATGTTGTGTTGCATGATTAATAGATATCATTCTCAAGGTTTTCTTTTCAGTAGTTTTCATAATTTCCTCTCAGTTTGTTCCCAAAAATATTATGTTAGTAATTTCTCTATGATATAGATGAAGACAGTAGTGTTCATAAAATGTAATAATTATCTGAAATGTTACCCAGGCAGATAATTTAGAAACTGCTCTAATTCTATGTACATATGTATAAAGCCATTTACTCATAATTTACAATAATTACACTCTTCTGCTTCTGGGGTGCTAAGAGTTTAACAATTTTGCTCTGTCATGACTTTCCTGCTTTGAAAGACTAGCATTTAGAAGTATGCCTAAATAACTTAGAAGTATTTTGTATTATATTAATGACTGACTAGCCTTCAGATTACA
The DNA here is from genome assembly GCA_902729485.2 of Mus minutoides. Classification (NCBI taxonomy): domain Eukaryota; kingdom Metazoa; phylum Chordata; class Mammalia; order Rodentia; family Muridae; genus Mus; species Mus minutoides. Next base: position 124,077 of record LR750276.1, read on the forward strand.
CAAATCATCCTTTTTGTTTCTTCTCCCTTTCTTTGACTAAAGTAATAACTAATCTTCAAAAGAATTAATCAATTTGAAACTTTAAGATTTTAAATTTAACTACAAAACCTAACTACATTATTATTCTTTAAATACAAATGTTTTTCAGCAATTGGTCATCTAATGTCAAATGGAAAGCCCTGAAAACATAAATAGAGTGATATTATACAGACTGGGCAGGTTATTACATGCATCTATGTAATAACAATTAATGTAAAAGAAGGCCAAGACTTTTAAAGACATCAGAGTCTTTCATGAGGATTTTGTTGCAGAAAATAGAAGGAAGAAATGTTGTATTTGTATTATAATATCAAAAATATTTTGTATAAAAATATTTCTGATTTTCATATTTCTTGAAACCATTTTCTTGGTTATTAGATTCATAATTTTCAGAGAAACCAGCACTTTGATTTCCAAAGTGGCTGCACATGTTTGGACTCCCACCAGTAGTGGGGGAGTGTTGCACTGAACTAGAAAAAAGATAATCATCCAGACTGAGGTTACCAGACCCAGAAAGCCAGACATATTAGGTACTTACTTATAAGTGAAAATTCACTATAAAGTAAAGGATAATGGTGCTACAATCCACAGATGCAAAGAGGGAATGTAAGGAAGAGGAGTTAAGGGGGACACAGGATCACTATTGGGGGCAGGTGGGGTTGAAAACAACAGGGTATCAGTATTATAAAGAGAAAAAAAATAATGTGAGAAACAATTGTAATCGGGGACATCTGGAGGTAAGGGGGAAACAGTGCAATGGAAACTCCATGCAATCTACATGAATTACCCTAGAAAAGACTCCTAATACTGGAGGGCACAGAGCCTGAACTGGACATCTTCTGTAACCAAGCAAGGTCTCAGCTGGAAGGAGTGGGACACCAACACACCTACAATCCCTTTGAAAGTTTGCTAGTAGGGATGAAGCTTGTAGGTCTATTCCAACTGTACTGGCTGGTTTTGAGTGTCAACTTGACACAGGCTGGAGTTATCACAAAGAAAGGAGGTTCAGTTGGGGAAGTGTCTCCATGAGATCTAGGTGTGGGGCATTTTCTCAATTAGTGATCAAGGGGGAGGACCCCTTATGGGTGGGACCATCTCTGGGCTGGCAGTCTTGGGTTCTATAAGAGAACAGGCTGAGCAAGCCAGGGGAAGCAAGCCAGTAAAGAACATCCCTCCATGGCTTCTGCATCAGCTCCTGCTTTCTGACCTGCTTGAGTTCCAGTCCTGACTTCCTTTGGTAAAGAACAGCTGTATGGAAATGTAAGCTGAATAAACCCTTTCCTCCACAACTTGCTTCTTGGTCATGATGTTTGTCCAGGATTAAAAACCCTGACTAAGACAAATTTGTACAAGGAGTGAGGTATTCCTGTGACAACCTGACCATGTTTTGGGGAGGACTATGGAAGGACTTTGGAACATTGGGCTTGAAGATCCATTCCTTGTTAAGAGCTCTGTCAGATGTTGTGTAGGGGCTTGGAAGATAATGTTGAGAACAGTGCAGAAGATGGAGGTCTGGCTTGTGAAATTTCAGAGGGAAAATTAAAGACTCTTCGCAGGGCCATTGCTAGTTTGATTTTGATTCTGTGGTTCTTGTTAGCTGGGGCTGAAGAATCAGCTGTGATTAACAAGATACCAGAACCACTAAAGCAAAACCTTTGCATTACTGGGACTATTGATGCTGGTTAGCTGGAGCTAAGAAATTAGTGGTGATTAAGAAGAGACCAGCGTCGTTGAGGTGACATCTGGGAAGTGTTTTCTGAAAGCACAAAGAGGCTGTGTCCAGAGATAGCCAAGGTTGTACTCCTGCTGCAGTGAGACTTGGTAATGTGTAAGAGTCACCCAGGTGGTACTGGTTTTGAAGGCATGAAGGGGTCATGCAGAGCAGGTGAGGCCATGGAAGCACTGTGAGAGGCCATGTAAGGCCACTGGTGAAGGTGCAGCCTCAGTTGCAATTGATGGCCCAGGACTGAAGGGGTCATGCAAAGGAGTTGAGGCTTGGCACCATGAAGAGAGCCTATGAGAGGCTAGTGTTGAAGCCTAGTTACAGTGGAAGACAGCAGTGTTTTGGTTTTTGTTTTGTTTTTGTGTTGTTGTTGTTGTTGTTTTTTGAGACAGAGTTTCTCTGTGTAGCTCTGGCTGTCCTGGAACTCACTTGGTAGACCAGGCTGCCCTCGAACTCAGAAATCCACCTGTCTCTGCCTCCTGAGTGCTGGGATTAAAGGCATGCACCACCACGCCTGGCCCGACAGTAGTGTTTTGGAGATGTCAGTACCATGAGATGACCACCAAGAACAGCAGCAGCAGTGGAGTACAGGAAGCTGGAGCCTAGAAGAGGTGTGTGCTACAAAGGGCATGGCTGGAGAAGTGACCCAAGCCCTTGGAGGAGCCCAAAAGATTGTGAGTTGTATCCCAGAAATTGGATGGTTGGAGATTGAATTTTGCTTTTGATTGTGACTGTGTCCTGATAATTTTCCCTTTTGAAGGCAATTTTTTTAGTGAAGCCCACAGTTAAGAGACTTTTAATTGTAAAAAAGACTCTGGGTTTTAAAATATATTAGATATTTTAAAATGATTGAACTTTTAATATGTAAAGACTGTGGGACTTTTAAAGTTATTTAAGATCTTGGGGATGAATAAGAACTAAGGGTTGAGGCTTACTAGTGATGTGTTTGTGTGTCAAGTTAACAAGGGGTCAATTGTACTGGCTGGTTTTGAGTGTCAACTTGACACAGGCTGGAGTTATCACAAAGAAAGGAGCTTCAGTTGGGGAAGTGCCTCCATGAGAGTTAGGTGTGGGAAACCCTGACTAAAACACCAGACTACGATACCAACTGAATTTCAACCATTTTTATTTTTTGACAAAATTACATGGAGTCTTCAACAAAAGTGTCTTACCATCAAGTTTTGGAGGGCATGGAGAAACACTAATTTTAACTGTGGAGAAAACAGGTGCTATACAACTGGACATGGTTATAAATTCAATGTCACTGGCTTCTCAATCTTCTGCACCTGTGACTTGCCCAACATGATGGTCCAACACTTGGAACCAGGAGGTAAAATAAAACCTGAAGTGAGAATTTTGGTGTCTTTAAAAACATAGTAATGTTGTCTAAATATGTTTTTGTTTCAGTCTCAAATGTAGGATATGGGGTTGCATTACATTTTCCAAAGCAGTTAACTATGATTTATCCCTATCTCTGGCAAGAGCATGATTTCACCAGCTGAGATAGTTTACATTTGGAATTATGGGGATCCTAGAGAGGGTATAAAGAGGCTAGAGCCCCAAGGGCTGTCACTGCTGCTCCTCCTACTCTTCCTTCTCCTACTGCCTCTGCTGCTGTTGATGTAGCAGGTTACTACTGTTTCTGCTTGTGGAAGGCTGTTGGTTGGTTAGAGATATCCTGAGCATGAAGATTGGACTTGTCCAAAGGAACTTGATGCCACTAATCAACAGGAAGTAGTGTAATAAGGTCTATGCCGCCTTTCTCCTCTAACATTCCTTCTCTCCTTCCTAAGGTTGGGAAGTTGGAAGGGTGGAAAAAGATATATTATCAGAGTCTAGCATGATAGATGAAAAGAAATACACTCATTTCCCCAGATATCAGTGAAACAGACGAATATGCTACGCTGCTTAGTAAAAACTACCTTTTCTACTTACTATTTTCTTGAGGCAGTGAAGAGAAATGTATCCATGCCACTCTCTGCTAGAGAAAACCTTGTGATAAACCTGGACTATAAAACCTCTTAATGACTTTATGGTCTGTGGTATTTTTCTAGTATCTAACATTTCTTGGACTGAGCATACTGATACATTTTCATAATCTTTGTGACAATAATTTCCATATTAAATAATAGAGTAAGTGTTCTCTGGTGACCCACTGCTTGAATCCAACTGAGGCATTCAGACTTCCATGAGTTGAAGGCCACCCTGGTCTACATTACTAGTTTCAGACACTCAGGACTGCATAGTGAGATTGGCAAGGCCTCAAGTAGGGAAACTGGGACACCAACCCAGCCACAAAACCTTGGACCTACAGTTTGCCCTATCTATAGAGTACTTTGGGACATGAGCCTAGGTGAATCATCAACAAAGAGTCATCAAAGAGACATCATTCTGTGATGCATAAGCACACATGTAGAGCACCACAACCAGACATTAAGTGAACCTCTGGAAGTCCTGCAGAAGATAGGGAGGAAGGATTGAAGGAACTAGTGGGGTCAGGATTACCCCAGAGCATATGTTTACAAGGGTAAAAGAATGGAAACAAGGGAGATGAGGTTCTGATAAACAATTCCAACCAAATGGCTTGATAGAAAATTAACTTAAACAAATCAGTAGTATTCCTTTATACAAATGATAACCTGGCTGAGAAAGAAAATAGGGAAACAACACCCTATTTTAATATATAAATAGTCACAAATAATATAAAAATATCTTGGTGTAGCTAGCTATAACCAAACAAGTGAAAGATCTGTGGACAAGAACTTCAAGTCTCTGAAGAAAGAAATCAAAGAAGACCTCAGAAGATGGAAAGATCCCCATGTTCATGGATTGGTAGGATTAACAGTGAAAATGGCCTAAAGAAGTCTACAGATTCAATGTAATCCCCATCAAAATTTCAGCACAATTCTTCACAGACATGGAAAGAACTCAACTTCATATGGAAAATCAAAAGCTCAGGATAGCAAAAAAAAACAATTCTCAACAATAAAAGAACTTCTGGGGTAATCAGCATCCCTGAACTCAAGCTGTACTGCAGAGCTATAGTGATAAAAAGAAAACACCTGATATTGGTATAAAGACAGATTGATCAATGGAACAGTATTGAAGACCCAGATATAAGCCCACTCACCTGTGGATACTCATTCGTTGACAAAGAAGCCAAAGTCAGTCAGTGGAAAAAAGAAAGCATCTTCAACAAATGGTGCTGGTCTAACTGGTGTTCTGCATGTATAAGAATTCATATTGATCCATATTTATCTCCTAGTTCAAACTCAAATCCAAGTGGATCAAGAACCTCAACATAAAGCCAGATACACTGAATTTGATAGGAGAGAAAGTGGGAAAGGACCTCGATATCATTGGCACAGGAGAAAGTTTCCTGAACAGAACACCATGATTCAGGCTTTAAGATCAACAACTGAAGTTGAAATGCTTCTGTAAGGAAAGGACACAGTTAATGGCAAAATGTTAACCACAGATTGGGAAAAGATCTTCACTAACCTTACATATGACAGAGGGCTACTTATATAATAACACATATATGACTTTCCTCTGAGAGGCTCTACCAGTAACTGACTGAGACAAATGCAGACACTTTCAGCCAACAATTGGATTCAGGTCGAGAACCAATATGGAAGAGTTAGAGGGAGAACTGTAGGAGTTGAAGGAGATTGAAACTCATAGGAAGAACAATAGGGTCAACTAAGCTGGACCCCTCAAGGCTCCCAAAGACAAAGCAAAAAACCAAGGAGCATGCAAGGGCTGGTTTGTGGTTCTGGGCACATATGTAGCAGAAGACTCCCTTGCACAGCCTCAGTGGAAGAGGTTGCATTTAATTCTGTGAAAACTTGACGACCCAGGGAAGAGGGATTCTAGTGGCAGTGATGTGGGGGCAGGGGGGAGGGCAGGTGTGGGAGCACCCTCTCAGAGGTCAGGAGGAGGCAGGTGTGGGAGCACCCTCTCAGAGGTCAGGGGGAATGGGATAAAGAACTCAACATGGGACTAGGAAGGGGGACAACTTCTGGAATGTAAATTAATTAATTAATTTAATAAAACAAATAATGCAGCATGTATGGGGTGGGCTAAAGAAGGGGAAAATGCAAATTCTTCTGAACATGAGAATTACACGCTAATAAAATGAATAATTCCAAATATGAGTTTTTCCTTAAAGGGGATGATACATAATGATTTTCAAAACCAATACAAACAATTAAACTTAAAAAAATGAGAAGATTTAAAAAACGGAAACAACAGAAGGGAAGGACATTATTGAGAAGTATGAGACAATTACCATTTAAAACTTAATTATCAGACACATTCTTGTAACTCATTCTGAGTGTTTGGCATTTTGTGATACTCTGCTGGAGCATAATTGAATCCAATAAGAGTGGTTTAGTTTCAAATGACACTAGAACAAAAAAATGTGTGGCTCAAAACATATCAGTATGTTTTTGTCACCTAAGAAGGACTCTGGGGGCTATTTTAGAATGTCATAAAATTGCTCAGAAACTTTAGTTCTCACTGTCATTTTTTCCTGCTAGTCTTAGCATTTTGGTATCTTTAATCATGTGATTATCATTCTGTGGTTTTAAAATTAGCCACTAGCTTCAGGAACTTTGTCTAAAAATGAGGTTAAAATAAAGGAGTATATTATCAGTGAGAACATTACTTATATGAAAAGGGATAAAGGAAAAAAATGGGAAAGATTTCTTTCTTATTTATTTCATCAGATAAAGAATTTATCAGTATTCCATTCTACTAGGTGGAGGACAGTCTATAGTAGGATCTGTGGGAATCTGGAAAGAATCAACGGTACACGTGCCAAGGCCTTAGTCTTTAGTTTTCTGTAAGTGGAAGGCAGTAAAACATTTACTCCCTTGGGGATATAGAATTGTGGAGCCATAGTCTCTATATCTCCCTTTTAGTTTTCAGAAGCCACAAGGGGAAATGTTTTCTCTGCTAAAAGGTCAAGACCACAACACACTGCCTTGCAACAGGCTCCAACAATGGGGATTAACTAAGCTTAAAGTGAAACCAGGGGCTGATATAAACTTGTCCTATTCATTTCTTTGCTTGGGATACTTTGTTATGGTAATGGAAAACAAAGTAACACAAGCCTCCCCAGCATGGACATTATCATAGCTACGTGAACAAAGACCAGGAGAACAAACCTCAAGCATTTGTAGGAGCTAGACAGTGGTGCAATGTAGTGTCTCACTACAATGAAGAATGTTCCCTGGAAGCACTCAAGGGGGGGGGGGGGTCACTGAGCTTTGCGAAGTTAGGAGGAAGAAACAAATATTTTGATTTTTAAATGAATATTTTGGATTGACAATGGCCAACTCTAAAACCTTGAGTCATCTTGTAAGAGGCAGCTTCAAATGAGAAAATGTTTTTGTCTTATTTCCCAGTAGGTAAGTCTAGGAGGCATTTTGTTACAAACTGACATGTAACAGCCTAACAAACTGGAGGTGGCTGCAACCCCTGTGAAAGAAAATTGGCCAAGCCATAGTAACCAAACCAGGAAGCAACCCTTTTCTTCAAAAACCTCTTCTTCAGTTTCTGCCTCCAGAGTCCAGCCTTTGTTCCTTTCCTAAACTCCTTGTATAACTTAGGACAGCCATATGCTGAAGTAAAGCCTTCCCTCCCCGACCTGCTTGCTTCACTCAGAGTCTTTTATCAAGGGAATACAAGGTGATTCTAAAACACTGAATAACTACTGAGTTTTACAAACGACAGGAAACCATTTGCTAGTATCTACATGACCCTAGGAACTTAATCTTTCATATCAGCAGAGACGATTAAAGCATGCAGATTTAGTGTAATACTTAGAAATGGTATACACAATTTAAAAAACAGAAAACAACAAATTCATTCTGGGATGCTCAGTGCCATTTCTTTAGTTACCTCACTAAGATCACAGCCAGGGAATGGCTACACTTACAGAGAGCTGGTCTTCCCATCTCAATTAACATAATCACAATAATTTGACACAGATATGGCTAGAGGCCATCTCCAGGTAATTCTAAATTTGTTCAGATGATAGCACTAATCATTACAATGCCCTAGTACAAAGGCTACGAATTTTAGGAGTCATTTAGAATACCAAGTTTATAGACAGAAAGGTGCCTGCATCACTTTCCAACTGATATACCTTTGCCATCTGAAAACACTCATCACTCTATTCTTACACTTCCAGTTGTAGTTGTTTCTGAGTTATTCCTGACAACTTTCCCACATTTAGATCTTAGATACCAATCAAAACTGAGAGTCTTTTCTTTGAACACTTTACCTACCTAAATATCAGTTCTCTCTTTGTATGGTTTAATATCATTGAAGCAGTTGAATGTGATATTTATTTTAAATAGTTTTGTTCTGCTACCTAGAATAATTCATTACCAATCAGAACTTGGATTTCTTGCCCATCCCATATAATCAACAACTGCACCAGCAAATGATTATGTTAATACACATTTGTTATGTTAATATATGCTTATTCATTAGCAGCTCCACATGATGTTAGCATATATATTAAAATGTTCAGAAGAACATAGGATTTCTAAGAAAATGAATCATTAAAATTGTGTAGAAAATAGAGGAGAATATAGTGCAATCATTTCACATTAAATTATTTAAAATATGCCAACAGAGTTTAACTCATCAATCACCTGATGAATGGACAAATGATAAGTATATTTTCTATATTAACATTAAAATATAATATTTAGTAATTATTTCAAACTTTTTAAAAATAACAAAGTAATTTCTTTTAAATAGGTATTCATTTGTTTGTGTGTGTGTGTGTGTTTCTTTGTTTGTTTGTTTGTTTGTTTGTTTGTTTGAGACAGGGTTTCTCTGTATAGCCCTGGCTGTCCTGGAACTCACTCTGTAGACCAGGCAGGCCTTGAACTCAGAACTATGCCTGCCTCTGCCTCCCAAGTGCTGGGATTAAAGGAGCCACCATTTTCCTGCTTAAATAGGTGTTAAGATTATGCATATTTTGATGTGGGTGTGTATATATATGTATGTGTACATACATGTGTTCATGTGTACATAGGTACCATTTCTCAATAGTTGCCCACTTTGTTTTGAGACAATCTATTAGGTCTTGGACTTGGTGGGTTGCTAAATTGTCTTGCTAGTTAGCTCCACAAATTATCTTTTCTCCTCCCCCCCACCCCCTGCAGAGATTATAAGCTTAGCCCTTCAGGCTTGGGTTTGGAAGTTCACACTGGATTCCCAATACTTGCTGTCAAGAAACTTACAGACTGAGTTACATCTCTTAACATAATTATCTTTTATGTATCCTTTAGTAATTTTATTATAGTAATTTTACAATTAATCATTTTATGTTTATTTCTTGATGTGCAGTATTGCTATAAAGATATAACTTTTATTTGGGTCTAAGAAATTTTATGTACTATAACTATAAATTCAATTATTTATATTCCTCATTTTTAAAATCTAATGTTTACACACACACACACACACACACACACACACACACACACATTTAGAGCACATTTATCATGAAGACTTTTAAATACCTTATTTGTTTTACTTTCCTGATGTACTGGCTAGTTTTTATGTCAACTTGACACAGCTGGGTTATCACAGAGAAAGGAGCTTCAGTTGGGGAAGTGCCTCCATGAGATCTAGCTGTGAGGCATTTTCTCAATTAGTGATCAAGGGCCCCTTATGGGTGGGACCATCTCTGGGCTGGCAGTCTTGGGTTCAATAGGAGAGCTGGCTGAGCAAGCCAGGGGAAGCAAGCCAGTAAAGAACATCCCTCCATGGCTTCTGCATCAGCTCCTGCTTCCTGACCTGCTTGAGTTCCAGTCCTGACTTCCTTGGTGATGAACAGCTGTATGGAAGTGTAAGCCGAATAAACCCTTTCCTCCACAACTTGCTTCTTGGTCGTGATGTTTTGTGCAGGAATAGAAACCCTGACTAAGACAAATTGGTACCAGCAGAGTGGGGTATTCCTATGACAACCTGACCATGTTTTGGGGAGGACAGTGGAAGGACTTTGGAACTTTGGGCCAGAAGATCCATTCTGTGTTAAGAGCTCTAAGGGATGTTGTGTAGGAGCTTGGAAGATAATGTTGAGAAGAACAGTGCAGAAGATGGAGGCCTGGGTTGTGAAATGTCAGAGGGAAAATTAAAGACTCTTTTCAGGGCCATTGTTACTTTGTGAAGATTCTGTGGTCTGGTTAGCTGGGGCTGAAGAATCAGCTGTGATTAACAAGGTACCAGAACTACTAAATCAAAAACTTAGCATTACTGGGACCATTGATGCTGATTAGCTGGAGCTAAGAAATTAGCGGTGATTAAGAAGAGACCAGCATTATTGAGGTGACATCTTCTGGGAAATGTTTTCTGAAAGCACAAGGAGGCTGTGTTCCAGAGATAGCCATTGGTTGTACCTTCTGCTGTGACTGGACTTGGTAATGTGTAAGAGTTACCTAGGTGGTACAGGTTTTAGAGGTACGAAGGAGTCATGTAGAGCAGCTGAGGCCACAGAAGCACTGTGAGAAGCCACAGAAGGCCATTGGTGAAGGTGCAGCCTTGGTTGCAATTGATGGCCCAGGACTTAAGGGGTCATGTAAACAGAAGCATTTTGGAGATGCCTGTACCATGAGATGACCACCAAGAACAGCAGCAGCAGTGGAGTACAGGCATCTGGATCCTAGAGGAAAAATGTGTGTGCTACAAAGGGAATGGCTGGAGAAGTGACCCAAGCCCTTGGAGGAGCCCAGAAGATCATGAGTTGGATCCCAGACATTGGAAAGTTGGAGCTTGATTTTTTTTTACTTTTGATTGTGACTGTGCCCTGATATTTTTCCCTCTTAAATAAGTTTTTTAGTGCAGCCCACAGTTAAAAGACTTTGAATTTTAAAGTACTTTGAATTTTAAAAGATACTGGATATTTTAAAAGGATTGAACTTTTAGTATGTAAAGACTGTGGGACTTTTAAGTTATTTAAGAACTTGGGGATGAGTAAGAACTAAGGGTTGAGGCTTACTAGTGATGTATTTGTGTGTCAAGTTGACAAGGGGTCAATTGTACTGGCTAGTTTTTGTGTCAACTTGACACAGCTGAGTTATCACAGAGAAAGGGGCTTCAGTTGGGGAAGTGCCTCCATGAGATCTAGCTGTGAGGCATTTTCTCAATTAGTGATCAAGGGCCCCTTGTGGGTGGGACCATCTCTGGGCTGGCAGTCTTGGGTTCTATAAGAGAGCAGTCTGAGCAAGCCAGGGGAAGCAAGTCAGTAAGGAACATCCCTCCATGGCTTCTGCATCAGCTCCTGCTTCCTGACCTGCTTGAGTTCCAGTCCTGACTTCCTTGGTGATGAACAGCTGTATGGAAGTGTAAGCCGAATAAACCCTTTCCTCCACAACTTGCTTCTTGGTCATGATGTTTGTTCAGGAATAGAAACCCTGACTAAGACACCTGATATCTACAGTTCAGTTCTATTATCATTCAAGTAAATTATAATACTTATTTCTTTGTGTAATGTAGCTGTGCTAGATATGTTTGTTGGCTTTTCAAATTAAAATGACATGGAGTTATTTGGGAGGGAGAACCTCTGTTGGTAAGATGTCTCCATCTATATTTCCTGTAGCTAAGTCTGAAGGGAGATTTCTTTAAATAGTTGTTAATACCTATAGGGCCATTCCATGCTTGTTATCATACCTGGCAGGTGTTTCTGAATGTAGGCTGAGAAAGCCATGAGGAGCAAGCCAGTAAGCAAGTTTCCTCCATGGCTTCTACTTCAGCTCTTGCTTCCAGGTTAATGCCTTGAGTTCTTTCCTTGACTTTCTTTGATGATGGAGCATTGTGACAGATATTTGTTCATGGTATGTCACTACTGTGATAGAAAACTAATTGATACAATGACTTATTAGGTAATATTGCTTTCCTCTTCATTTTGTATTGAAATTTTTTAATCCTGTTATTTGATTACTACTACTCAATAGTTATGATATATATTCATTTGTGTGTATATATGTGTGTATGTGCATGTGTGCATACTACTGAGAACATTTAGTATTAGTATTTCTTGTGAATTCCTGTTTTTAAGAATGAGTTAAGAATCAATTTAGAAGTGAATAACTTTTCTGTGAACATACCCTTCAAGGAAACTAATTCTTCCTCTCTCAGATGTAGTTGATTATCTTTAGTGAGGCCTTTTTAGATTTCTCTGATCTATGTCAACATTTATTTTATTTTTTTACTATGCAGGCATTATGTTGGTAGCCATAATGTTGATATTGCATGGGACAGCATCTTTGTCATTTCTAGAAGACACTAGCAGATGAATCCTGGTACTTGGTTCTTAATCTTTGTGATAATTCTCTTTTAATCTTTCTAGAGCTTTAGGTGTAAATTTTTTTGATTTTTTTTTGTTTTGTTTGTTTTGTTCTGTTTTGTTTTGTTTTGTTTTGTTTTGCAAATGTATGTGTTGGTGCTGACTACCCCATGAGCACTTACTCTCCACATGCTGAGGCATTCTGTACTTTTACAATCTTCTCCACCTGTTGCAAAATGAGGTACATTTGATGCTTGATGAAAGCTACTATTATCTGTAGACAAAGTAGTAAATATTTAGAATTAGCTTGAAATTATTTAAGAATATTGAGATGAGTAGATTCTCTTTTTAGAACTTTGAATTTTCGATCCATAAATCTTTGGGTAGGCTACAGTACTGGCATAAACACCCCCCTATTGTGGACTTTAACACTAACTAGAAAGCTGTTTGTTACTCGCGAGATAAAGACTGCCATTTTACCATTGATCAAATCTTGCCAGACTGATCCTTTGCTGGATAAGATACCAGGGGAAGGTGTATGGATGATGGAGTTCAGAATAGTTTTTTGGCTTTTTTAGAATTTAGTTGCATTATTTTATACTTGAGAGTAAGTTATTCTATTTTAGTAATGTACATTTGCTGTGATCTATAGATTCTAATTCATTTAGACAGTCTCAAGTTATTCTTTAATTTTGTACACACATTTCTGTTATCTTCAGTAAGGATGGAGAACACTCATGTCTGCTGACTATTTATTTTATGGTTTTTCACTTACATTTTCACACTTTTTATCTGGTTGTTAAGTTTTATATTTACAAATATTGGGTAATTTAAATTCAGCTTCTCAAATATTCACAAGAGTGGTTTCTCATGTGTGTCGGTTAATGAGATATTGTAAGAACTTGGACATTTTAGTCAAGTTATTCTTCAAACTTTATACTAAGGATTTATTGTTTGCAAAATTCATTCCATTCTACATTTTTCTTTGCTTTGGGATTGAATTTTCTTTCCTTCATTTTAAACTCTAAATCTCACTGTCCCTTAAAATTTTATATTAAATGAAATGTAATTCAGACATCTGAAACTTTTAAACTAAGCATTTTCTCTCTCAAAAATTATAGATTAAAATGTCCATTTTGGGTATTCAACTTTTCAATTTAAAAATGAAGTAATTTTCAAAATTATTGAACCTGTAAAAAAAAGTTACAGTTAGGTTTTAGGAAGTAATGGTATGTACAATACTGAATGTTATAAAAATAATTAAACCTATTATGAATTGATCAACAGAAAGTATTTTTCTCCATGTTCTAAAGTGTTCTGTTATAACTATTATGGGTTAAGATAACAAATTCGGAATTTCAAAGCAAACAGATTTCAGAATATTATGAAAGTTAATTGAGCACACAATTATGTCAGCAATAACTTTTTGATTAAATTGGTTCTTCTGAACTTGCCAAGTCATTATGAATCATTAAACCCTCAATCACTTGTGCAAATCTGTATTAACTAGCATCTTTTTTTCTTTTCAGTGTCTAATTTTATGCATTAGTTATAGTTGTACTAGAGTGTATATAAATGTACCAATCATGGTGGGACAAGAAATGAAGTAATATGTATGAAAGCAATATGTAATTAAATCCAATTTAGACCATTTGTTTATTTTATGAATAACAGACAGACCTAATACTTTAAGCAATAAGCATTTTGATCAAAATGAAGAAAGCATGCTTCGAAATACTTTTGATCACTAGCTTCAGCTGTAACTCTGCAATGATTAAAAAGCTAGTCATTTTCCTCAATGAATTAAAGATCTCTGACAGTATAATTTAAAAACTATATAATTTCAAATCTTATAAGTTATTTTCCTCATGCTTTTCAGATAATCATTGCAACAAATTTGGAAACAACTCTTAAATGTGGCACTGACGGGAGGGAGCACCAGGTTACAAATCGGTGGCATCTTAAATTTTAAGTTGATCATCTGCCTAGATTAAGAAAATTTGTTTAGAAGATCAATTACATCTATTGTCCTGTTTGAAATTTTTAGTTTTACATGTCTCCCAAACAATAGAAAACAGATATCTCCTGATATGCAAAATTCATTAGCTAGCCATATAATGAATCTGGAGAAATTGTTCAATGCAGAAATGCATGTACTCTGCAAGCATGAGGACCTAAGTATGAATCTCAAGAACTCATTGAAAGAATTAAGCATGGTTCTATGTGCCAGTGACCCATATTTGAAATAGTAGGGGCAAGCTGATCACAAAAGTTTGCAGGACAGTCAAATAGAAGCAATGAAGGCCTAGGACAGGGAGCTAGCCTAGCATGACCCACCTGCACTGGGTAGATCTTGGGGAGCAGACCATGCATGAGATGTCCCTTAACTGGTGCCAATGCATGAGTTAGGCATACCACTACAAGAACACCCTTGCAAAGACCCCAGACAGTCAGAGACCTGGGCAGCCACTAGGAGGAGCAAGTAAGTGGTGGAGGGATGGAAGAGAAAGAGAAACAGAATGAAGAGAGGCAGAACCAAAGACTGGAAGGTAGTGAGGCCTGATGTGAGTAGCTTGTGATGCCACTTGGGAAGGTGGTAGGGTCCATGTCTGAGCTACCACTGGGATCCACTTCTGGGTCCATGGCCCTGCAGTGTCAGGGGTTTGTTTACTACCAAAGGCCAGGGAGACTTCCCTGGGTCTGGGTGTTGATGTCTGTGGGGTGTGCATGACTGGGTCCACCCCTTACCTGGGCATTTGGGAGATCTGGTTCTGGCCTGAGAGCTGATCCTGCCTGTCCCACCTACAGTACTCAGAAGAGTGGCTAGCGCATTGCAGGGAATTGTGCATGTACCAGCCCAGAGGATATGAGTGTGAGAGCTGGTCCTGCTACTGATCATCTGTGTGCTGGCATTGACCAGAGAGATACCCTACTCACTCCTTGATCCTCACCACCTGTGACAGGTGGAGCACCTGGGATAAAAAGAGCAGGAGAACTGGTCCTGCCCCTCAACTGGTGCAGCACTTGGGACAGTGGGTCCTGTACAGCATGGTAGAACCATGCCTGGGCAGCATGGTAGAACCTGCCTTGGTTGTAGGCATTGCTTGTGATCCAGCTCAGAGGGTGTGAGAAAGGAAGAGCCAGCTGTCTAACCAGCTCAGATACCTCTCAGGCCCAGATCCAGAGATTTGAATTGACCCACTCCAATGTAAACCTCACTGATGACCTGCTGGAGTGCATGAAGGGGAAGATCCAAAGCTAAACATATCTCCATGACACATGACAACAAGTCTGAGAGGAATCTTGAGTAGCTGAAGCCAGAGGTCTCATACTATACCAACAGGCCATTGCAATGAATATTTGTAAGCAAAGAAGTGTGGACAAAAGGGCATACTGTGGGACACTGTGACACACTGCAGCTTCCAAGGTGCCTTTTTCTCTGTTGGAGAGGGGGATATTGCAAGAGTGAAGAGCAGGTATGAGAAGACCAGGAGATAAGTGAGATTAAGGTGGATGATGTGAAATTCACAAACACCAGTAAAGAGGTTTCTGTAAGAGAAGAAAAAAGAAAAGAGAGGAGAGGAGAGGAGAGGAGAGGAGAGGAGAGGAGAGGAGAGGAGAGGAGAGGAGGAAAAAATGGAGACCTAATAAGACTGTGAAGATGACAAGGACCCCTTCAGGGAACTTCTAGGTTATCTATTAGTAGTATCTGTAAAGCTTACTTATCTTTTGCTGTTTTAAAACACCCTGACAAAATCAACTCAAGGAAAAAATGTGCTGCTTTCTTCTTCTTCTTCTTCTTCTTCTTCTTCTTCTTCTTCTTCTTCTTCTTCTTCTTCTTCTTCTTCTTCTTCTTCTTCACAATTCTAAGTTTCATCCAACACAATAGGAATAGATAGCCAGGGGTGCTGACATAGCTTCTAATTCCTACAATTGGACAGAAGGTAAAGGCATGTAGATCTCTGTGAGTTTCAGACCAGCCTGGTCCATATAGGAATTTACAAGACAGCCAGCAAGTCTCAAACCAAACAAAGCAAAACAAACAAACAAAACAATAAGCCAAAATAAAAAAAAAAAAAAACAAGGAAACAAAACCAAACAATGGGAAGGGTTCAGTATCCTCAGTGAAGAGGAGGTAGACTGACTCTTGTACTCAGCTCTCTCTGTCCTCTTCAGACAGTCTTGGATGCACACCCAAAGAATAACCTCAGATAAGATCAGTCTTCCCACAACAATAATAAAGTCAAGGTATCCTTCATAAACATCCTCACAGGTGTGCTTTGCAGATGGACTTTCCAAGATTATCTTCTAGATTATTCTACATCCAGTAGATTCTAAGTCCCATAGACCAAAATAAGGCATAAAAGAAAATTTGTTTAAAATGTTTTCCAGTTCAAGTTGCCAAGTGTGGTAATTAGGGTATGCAATGGAAAAACAAGTGTGCCATCTACTGAGAGAATTAGCTAACTCCAGGTCACCAGCAGGCATTGCTCCAATGCCTATTCAAGATGAATTCCAAGCCACGTTGGTTTTATTTATTTGTTTGGTTTTGTTGTTGCTATTTTCTATAGCACATGATTGGTGTAGGGTCTGTAAGAGACCATGTGCAGTGGATACTGTCATGTGCAAAGTTGTCAGTAACTCTCTCAGGATACACAGGAAAGTGGAAACCCATTTTTCACATGAGCATCATGTTGCTTGGCCTTGCTTTTATTGTGAGTCATTTGACTCTTAAAGAGAAAAGGATGTGGGAGAGTGGTCACAGCCACTGTTACCTTAGTTACCTAAAGGGGACAGCTCAAGCCAGCAAGCTGTATTTAGAATTGTGTAGGTGGGTGATTATCTCTACCATTGAAAAGTGAGCTTAAATTAAGCATTAGCCAACTGTAAGAACAGACGCCTACACCTACTGTGAATGTCATCAAGAAGCAATAGATGATACCCAGGAGAGAAACTGGTCATCCTAAAAGTTGTCTTGTCTTTCTTTTCTTTTCTTTTCTTTTCTTTTCTTTTCTTTTCTTTTCTTTTCTTTTCTTTTTCTCAGTTCTTTTCTTTTCTCTTTTTCTTTTTTCTTCCCTTCCTTTCTTGTTCCTCTTTCTTTCTTTCTTTCTTTCTTTCTTTCTTTCTTTCTTTCTTTCTTCCTTCCTTCCTTCCTTCCTTCCTTCCTTTTTTTGCTTTCTCTCTTTTGTTTTTTCTTGCTTGCTTGTTTTTATTAATTTATTATTTTATGAGCATGTATAGAATGCATGACTAAATATAGTCATACATGTGTGCACACACATTTGCGGCAATGTATGTGTATAGTATATGTGTGTACATAATGGCCAGAGATTAATATCAGGTGGCTTTAATTTTTTTCTGTCTTAATATTTGAGACAGTATTTCCCACAAAGAGAAATCCCTGATTTAGATAGCCTGGTGAATGATAACCCAGTATCTACCTGTCTTTGGTATCTATCTCTGGGAATATGCCACCACATCTGACTTAGTATGTGGGTGCTAGAAATTGAACTCAGATTATTGTGCTAAGCATAGTAAGAAGTTTAGCAGTGCCTTCACTTCCTCAGACTTGAATCACTAATGCACAAAATGTTGTTTTCTAGTGAAGATATGGATTGCATACCATTGAATCTCAAAAAATATGGCTGTTTAAAATGACATAAACAATTCTAAGTTCACTTGGTATTCCAACATCCCAACTTAGATATGGAAAATCTCACAAGCTACATGCCTAGGTAAAGAATTATAAGAGTTAGCAATTAAGAACTCCTAAGAAAAGGAGAGAAAAAAATTTGTTTTATCCAAAGATGATAATCAGTTGACTATCCAATACCAAGTGGTTAGCCCTTGAAACCTATATATGTAGGCAATATTACAGAGGGTTAGTATGTGTTATTTATATTTTTTCATAATATGTTATATATTTATATTAAATATAACATTTATGAACAATAATTATAGAAGAAGCAGAAAAATTTGGGACCCTCACATGGCATGTGAGGGTTAAGAGAAAAGAAAGAGAAGGGGAAGTTTTATAATTTAATATCAAAAGATATCTCCTTGTTTCTTCTTTATATTTCTCAGTGTGTTATTATTTTTATTTTCTGTGGTAAAGTGGTATTGTGTCTAAAAACACTGAAACCTCATTCTGCCATCTTTGATAAAAAAAATTCCTGCCTCAGGTTTCATTCTTTTCATTAGAAGGAGACACTTTCATGATTTTCACAAAATTTTCTCTCTGTTCTTTCCTCCAAGGTGCCTTTTCATTTTTTATTCCATATACATATATGTGCATATACAGGCATATAATTCATTTGCATGGTAAATGCTTGTGTTACAAAATTTTAATATATAGAATATATATATATATATATATATATATATATATATATATATATATATATATGAAATATTGAATAAAGTTGATGAAAAATATTCACTATCTCTCCTGATTTTTACCTTTGTTTTGGTAAGAACGGTAAGGACGTGTGAACCTCTTCTCTCAGTACCTTTGAATTATATCATACACAACTATTAACCGTGGTCATGTGGGGCATAACACCTGATCAAATCTTATTTTTCATGTTTGAACCTTGCCCTTTTTTAAATCAAAATCTTTCCTTTTGCTGTAAGCCCCTCTGTCTCTAAGCCACTGGCATCAGATCTACTTTGGGTTTCTCTGAACTCAGAATCCACATGTGATTGAAAGCAGTTGGTATTTGGATTTCATTGTCTGGCACATTTCACTTACCACCATGTCCTTCCTTTCCATTCACTTGTCAAGAATTTTAAAAAGTATATATCTTTTTCATAATATGTGAAGGGGTGTATTACAAACATGTATACTATAGATGGAAATATAGGTTAGTATAGCTATTTTGGAAAATTGAAATTCACAAATCAACAAGAGCTATTATCATAAATTCCAGCAACCCACTTCTATCTATAGACAACTGAACTGGAATCAAACACTTGAAGGTTTATTTGTGCCTCCATATTTATTTTAGTACTGTTCATGGTAGCTCAGTATGGAGATACCTGAGTGTTAATCACTGAATGAAAGAACAGGAAAATGGGATACAGTGATTCATACATCAAGGAACTCTTAAATTGTAGTCAGACAACATGGTTCCCTGTTCATGTACGGAAGCAAGAAAGGGTGAGAAAGACTCTACCATGAGAAATAAGCAAGGGAAAAAGCAAAAGTCAGATGCAGACATTTACACCCAACCAATGGACAGAAGCTGGTGACTCCTGTGGCTGGACTAGGGGAAATCTAGAAGAAGCAATTATATAGTGTTGAACTGTTTTCATAGTTACATAGCTTTAAGGACTGTACTAAAAGTCCCAGTTTTTACCATTTTGCTGAGACATTAGCCACACCTTTGCATCCTGAGCTCTTGTTGTTCCAGATTCTCATGCAGTCATTAACATTAACAGGGAGGATATCCCTTAAGGGAGAAACATAAAAATATGTATACTATTATATAAACAAGGCTTGCACCCATAACAGCATTTGCCACTCATGGAGGTGCATGCCTTGTTGGTCCTGACCCAGTGGCCAGACCCATGTCACTTCACCCTTCCCAAGACCATTTCAGACCTGACACACCTTCTCCTCTTCTCCTCCCCACATATTCCTTCCATTCCAGACCTGCCACCTTCTGTCAGTATCTATCTTGTCTTGATATTTCCTTCACTAACAAGAACTATTCCTTTTACTCCCTTACTCTTTAGGTACTTTCTATGGCTCTATGGATTGTTGCTTGGTTATCATTGACTTAGCAATTAATACCCCCATATAAGTGAATATATATCATGTTTCTCTTTCTGTGTCTGGGATACCTTACTCCAGATGATATTTTTTTAGTTCTATTTATTTGTCTGCAATTTTTATGATGTCATGGAACTCAGTATCATTTCTTATTAGTTTTGGTGAAAAAGTAAATTGATCCAAAAAATTACATACTGCAAAAAAAAAAAAAAAAAGATTATTTTGAACTTCTGACACTCAGAGTTGTTTGTTCTATCTAAGGCAATAGGTAATTGAAGGGAGACCATGATTCAGACATTAAAACACCAAGCACAACTGGGCAGTTAGCTGTAATGAAGACACAGAGAAGTGATTCTCAAAAGATAGCACTGCAGATACAGAGGAAAAGAATAATTAAATGTAACTTTTTTGAAATCATCATATAGGAATATTAATTAACACATTATTAGTGCAATGTGTTACTTTTTTTCAGTCTGAAGACTGAACCTGTAGCTTTATACTTGGTAGGCAAATGTATCAGCAGTCAGCTATGTCCTGAGGCACTTTTATTTTTTTTCATCTTTCCTGCTCCAAGGTCTTAGCAAATTGCCCAGACAAGTCTTGAATTTATAATCCCCATGTATTGTCTTGCCAAGTTTCCTGCAGTCCTGCTGCACTAAATTCAACTTTATTTTTCTGCTTTTAAGTAGTCGGAAGTACTTCAAATGGTATGGCTAAAAAAATAACACTTGGAAAGGCTCTGTCCATGAATGCTGGAAACACAAATATAAAGACTGGAGTTTGATCCCTGGGTCCCAAAGGAGAAAGCTGAGCATGGAGAGGCTTGTTTGTAATCCTAGTGTAGGGGAAGCAGAGGTGTTAGGTTTCTGGACTTCTGGGCAAGTAGTTTAACTTATATAGTGCTTGTGTATACGATAATATGTATAAAAAAATTGAGGAGTTTGATGCCTGAGGAACTCTATCCCAGGTTGCCATCCAATTTGCTGATCTACACACACACACACAGGGTTGTGTGTGTGGATGTGGGAGGGGGATGGAGTACACATGCATAGTCACATATACACATTGAGTGAAAGAGAGACAAAGGCAGAGATAAAGGCAGAGACATAGAAAAATGTTAGGCCAGATAATTATTTGTTTGTTTATTTATTTATTTATTTATTTATTTATTTGAAACTCCAGATTTCATACCCCTCCTGGTCCACACTCCAACAAGGAAAACTTCTTGAAACCTTTGAGGGTGTCCCTAGCTAAGACTCCTAGTAATAGATGATATGGAAACTGAAATGTCTACCTCCTGTGAACCAACCGATGGAAACTTCCTTTTCCATCCAATGGAAAGATGGAGACACCAAACCACCCATAAAACCTTGTGGGCCTGTGTATCAGAAGCTTTCCATGGAGGTCTCTGTCCCAGCCTGGTGGGAGAGTTCTGATGAAGGGAAGTAAGTGCGGGCAGGGAGGGGAGGTCACTTCTACTGCTTCTGCTGCTGCACATGGCTCCATCTTCGTCTCTGCCATGCCTTCCAGGTTACTCAGTTACTCTGCACAGCCCTGCCCTGAGTTGGGTAGGGCTGGGCCAACTACAGGCTGTCTAGCCAGTGAGGAGTGCAGGTGAGCTTTAGGAGGCTCTTCCCAAGTGTTACAGCTCCTTTGACAGAAGGCTTGGATGATGGAATAATTCTTGTACACCTTTAGCCCTTCCAGGTAGGATTCTTACATACAGTGTTGGGGTGGGTAAGGACCTAACAATATGTACTTCGCATTGGTTTGGTCTGAGAGCTTTGGAGAAACCTTATTTGCATGTGGGAGGGCTTGTTGCTGCTCTTACATGACTGATGGCCACATACCTTGGTGGGAGGCAATGATGTGAGAGGCTGTAGTTCCATGACAGGAACCAGGGACCCAGGAGGCATGGACAAACACCTGCCTTCTCATGCAGGTGGAAGTCACCACCTATCAGGTCACCAGGGTTCCAGACCTTTGATTGACTGGGAACCAGGCTGTCTGTGCATAGCCTACCACCCCACAAAACCTTTGACTCAAAATTTGTTGTATCTACAAGATGTGCAGGAATAAAGAAGGAACAGAAATTAAGTGAGTGGACAAACTGACTGGCAAAACTAGAGGCTGATACCATTAGAGAGAGCTTACCCTTCATGTCATTAATTATATTCTCCTATACTTGCAGACAGGAACCTACTATAACTTCTCTATGAGAGGCTTTACCTAGCAGCTGATGGAAACAGATGCAGACAAACCTTAGGTAGAGCTTGAAAAAATCTGTGGAAGAGGAGGAAGAATTGAAGGAGTCAGTGAAGTAGAGGAGACCATAAGAATACTTACAAAGTGAAATATCTTGGGCCCATTGTGGCTCACAGAGACTGAAATGTCAATCCAGGAGCATGCATGGAACAGACCAAGGCCCCCTACACATTTATAACAGAAATTAAGTTTTGACTTCATGTTAAACCACTAACAGTTCGTAAAAGGGTAGCCCCTTTCCAAAAACTGAGATGCTTTCTCTAGCCTCAATATCAGAAAATGCACCTAGATCATCTTTCTGAGCCCAGCAGGAGCTGCTAAGGCCTCCAGAGTGCTCTCCACACCACAGGACCTCGGGATCACCTCAGGATCACCGGTGATGGAATGCAGCATCAGCTTCAAGATTCGAGGAGGATCTTGTGCCAGGAGAAACAGGGACAAAGGAACCCCACCCGACCAGAGGCTAGGATCTCTTCCAGCTAGGGCCACCCGCCATCTTCCTTCTGAGCCCAGTGGAGGCTGCTAAAGGCTCCAGAGTACTCTCCACGCCAAGGGTCCTCCGGGTCACCTTGGGATCACAGTACCCCTACCTCACCTAGGACGGCATGATCACCTGAGAGCACGAGGGCCATAGAAGCAACCGAGCTTCTTGGTCAGAGTCCCTTGGAGCCTTCAACCTCAGCCAGGAGACAGAGCTGAGACCCAGACCCCTGGGCAGATTCCTTGTCAAAGGAGGGTCAGTCTTCTAGGAGTGTTCTGACCCTAGAATTCAGGAAATGGATCAGAGCTCCAGACTGTGGACACCTGCCCTGCAAGAGAAGAGCTTGCATACAGAGAGTGCTCTGACCACTGGAACTCAGGTGAGAGTTGGACTCCCAGGTGTGCTGACAGAGGCTAACAGAATCACAGGAGGATCAAGCTCCAACCAGAGACAGCTTGAACATTAACATCAGAGATTCCCAGATGACAAAAGGCAAATGCAAGAATCTTACTAAGAGAAACCAAGAACACTGGGCATAATCAGAACCGAGTACACCCACCTCAGCAAGTCCTGGATACCCCAAAATGCCCGAAAAGCAAGATGCAGATTTTAAATCGTATCTCATGATGGTGGTAGAAGATTTTTAAGAAGGACATTAATAACTCACTTAAAGAAATACAGGAGAACACTACTAAACAGGTAGAAGCCCATAAAGGGGAAGTACAAAAATCCCTCAAGGAATTACAGGAGAATATAGCTAAACAAGAAGAAGCCCTTAAAGAGGAAATACAAAAATTATTCAAGGAATCACAGGAGAACACTGCTAAACAGGTGGAAGCCCTTAAAAAACTAATGGTAAACACTGCTAAACAGGAAGAAGAAACACAAAATTCCCTTAAAGAATTATAGGAAAACACAACCAAACAGGCAATGGTATTGAACAAAACCATCCAAGATCTAAAAATGGAAGTAGAAACAATGAAGAAAACCCAAAGAGAGACAACTCTGGAGATAGAAACCCTAGGAAAGAAATCAAGAACCATAGATGTGAGCATCAGCAACAGAAGGCAAGAGATGGAAGAGAGAATCTCAGGTGCAGAAGATTCCATAGGAAACATGGACACAACAATCAAAGAAAATGCAAAATGCAAAAAGATCCTAACTCAAAACATGCAAGAAATCCAGGACACAATGAGAAGACCAAACCTACAGATAATAGGAGTAAATGAGAATGAAGATTTTCAAATTAAAGGACCAGCAAATATCTTCAACAAAATTATAGAAGAAAACTTCCCTTACCTAAAGAAAGAGATGTCCATGAACATACAAGAAGCCTACAGAACTGAAAACAAATTCCTCCGAACACATAATAATCAGAACAACAAATGCATTAAATAAAGACAGAATATTAAAAGCATTAAGGGGAAAAGGTCAAATAACATATAAAGGCAGGCCTATTAGAGTTACTCCAGACTTCTCAACAAAGACCATAAAATCCTGAAGATCCTGGGTAGATATTATACGGACACTAAAAGAACAAAAATGCCAGCCCAGGCTACTATACACAGCAAAACTCTTAATTACCATAGATGGAGAAACCAAAGTATTCCATGACAAAACCAAATTTGCACAATATCTTTCCAGGAATCTAGCACTTCAAATGATAATAATGGGAAACACCAACACAAAGTTGGAAACTGCACCCTAGAAAAAACAAGAAAGTAATCCTTTAACAAAACTAAAAGAAGACAGCCATAAGAACAGACTCCCAACTTTAACAACAAAAATGACAGGAAGCAACACTTACTTTTCTTTGATTTCTCTTAACATCAATGGATTCAATTCCCCAATAAAAAGACAGAGTAATATACTGGCTACACAAATAGGATCCAACATTTTGCTGCTTACAGGAAACCTACCTTGCCACCTTGACCCAGGCCTGCAGAGATAATCAGCGGGGACCCAGGGCAGGAGAGAGAGAGAGAGAGAGAGAGAGAGAGAGAGAGAGAGAGAGAGAGAGAGAGAGAGAATTATACTGATCAATCTCTGAAAACTTTTTCTGGAGTTGCAATATAAACATAAGCAAGAGGAGGCTTGAAGGGAGGGGGGAAGAGCCCCAGGGCTCTCTGAAGGTCAGTTGGTAATCTTCAGCTCCTGGAACCAATGGTCACAGTGTCCTCTTTTCCCATGAACATTCTTACTGTTATGACCACGAATGATCTCTCAGGATTGTTTATGTAAATTAGAAAATATCCACAAGGCCATGACTAAGGCCATGGCTCCCAGCATCTCCTCCTTTTCAATTATTTTCAGTAAGGCCTCACATAACAAATGGTGCTGGGACAATTGGAGGTCAACATATAGAAGATTACTAATTGATCCATTCTTATCTCCTTGTACAAAGCTCAAGTCTAAGTAGATCAAAGAACTCCACATAAAACCAGAGACACTGAAATTTATACAGGAAAATTGGGGAAAACCCTCAAAGATATGGGTACAGGGGTAAAATTCCTAAACAGAACAGCAATGGTCTGTGTTGTAAGAACAAAAATCTACAAATGGGACCTCATAAAATTGCAAAGCTTCTGTAGAGAAAAGACACTGTCAATAAGAAAAAAAAAGCCACCAACAGATTGGGAAAGAATTTTTACCAATCCTAAATCAGATAGGGGGCTAATATCCAATATATATATATATAAAGAACTCAGGAAGCTGAACTCCAGAAATTTAAATAACCTCATTTAAAAAATGGGGTACAGAGCTAAAGAATTCTCAACTGAGGAATATCAAAAGGCTGAGAAGCACATGAAAAAATGTTCAACAATCTTAATCATCAGGGAAATGCAAATCAAAACAACCCTGAGATTCTACTACACACCAGTCAGAATGGCTAGGATCAAAAATTCAGGTGACAGCAAATGCTGGTGAGGATGTAGAGAAAGAGGAACACTCCTCCATTGCTGGGGGGATTTCAAGCTTGTACAACCACTCTGGAAATCAGTCTGGTGGTTCCTCAGAAAACTAGACATAGTACTACTGGTAAATCCAGCAAAACTTCTCCTGGGTATATACCCAGAAGATGTTCCAACTGGTAATAAGGAGACATGCTCCACTATGTTCATAGCATCCTTATTTATAATAGCCAGAAGCTGTAAAGAACCTAGATGTCCCTCAACAGAGGAATGGATACAGAAAATGTGGTACATTTACACAATGGCGTACTGCTGAGCTATTAAAAACAATGAATTTATAAAATTCTTGGGCAAATGGATGTATCTGGAGGATATTATCCTGTGTGAGGTAACTCCATCACAAAAGAAGTCTCTTGATATGTACTCACTGATAAGTGAATATTAGCCCAGAAACCTAGAATACCCAAGATACAATTTGCAAAACACAAGAAAATCAAGAAGGAAGACCAACACATGGATACTTCATTCCTCCCTAGAATAGGGAATAAAATATCCATGGAAGGAGTTGCAGAGACAAAGTTTGGAGCTATGAAGAAAGGATAGGCCATACAGAGACTGTACCACCTGGGGGTCCATTCCATAATCAGCCACCAAACACTGACAGTACTGCATACGCCAGCAAGATTTTGCTTAAAGAACCCTGATATAGCTGTCTCCTGTGAGCCTTTTCAGTGCCTGGCAAATACAGAAGTGGATGCTCACAGTCATCTCTAGGAAGGAACACAGAGTCCCCAGTGTAGGATCTAGAGAGAATACCCAATAGCCGAAGGGGTCTGCAACCCTATAGGTGGAACAACAATATGTACTAATCAGAAACCTCAGAGTTCCTGTCTCTAGCTGCATATGTATTAGAAGATGGCCTAGTCGGCCATTATTGGGAAGAGAGGCCCCTTGGGCTAGCAACGTTTATATGCCTCAGTACAGGGGAATGACAGGGCCAAGAAGTGGGAGTGGGTGGGTAGGGTAGCAGGGTGAGGGAGTGTATAGGGGACTTTTGGGATAGCATTTGAAATGTAAATGAAGAAAATATCTAATAAAAACAACAACAACAACAACAAAAGAAGATGCACCTAGTCCTATACAACTTGATAACATTTGCATGGGAGGTCTCTTCTTCTCTGAGGAGAATGGGAAGGGGATAGAGGGAGATAGTGGGAGGAAAGGAGGAGATGCTCAATTTGGAAGAAGAGTAATTAGATAAATCAATTCTAAAATATTCATACCGGTTGGGAATGGTTGCCTTCTAGCTGTTTCCAAATGCCTGATGTACTTATGTGCTTCTGTGCAACTCGCTTCCCTCCCATCACATATTTAAGAAGAACAGACCATCTATGGATAAGGGGACTGGGACTGTTCTCTGACAGAAATGTTTACTCTAAAATGAGCAGTGGCAACTTTCTCAGTGAATTCAATAGCACATATAATTTATCACTGTAGTGGAGATTAAAGGGATTCACAGGTATGCTAGTTTTGTTCATTTGCTTGTTTGCTTGCTGAGGGATTTTCTTTCTTGGAGTAATACTTTCAGTAACTAAGGAAAGTTTTTCATTGTGGACAAATCTCATTTTTCAACTCTGCACTATTACTCTGCAATAATTGCCATTTGAATTTAAACTGTCAATTGCTTCTCTTTTGCTCGTCTTAGGAGAATTAGCATCACTCATACTGATTTTAATTTTTCTACTATTGAATAAATACTGATTTACATAATACTAGTCTTTTAGACACAACTAGGAAAGTTGGAGTATGAATCATATATTGTGTTTTAGGGCATGTATAGTACAGGACATTAGCAATTGAGCAAAACCCAATGGACTAGTATAGAAAGGGCTGTAACAGCCGTGGCCTGATGAGCAAAGAGAATGGTATCATCAAAGAAAAGTCAGTTTATTGTAGTTTGAGTAATTAGTAAGCCATAACCGAGATGTGTGTGCTAATCTCAGTTCTTCTTGGGATTCCATGTCATTTTTATTAAAAAAAAAAAAAAGTAACCTAAAATTTCCAGTACAGTGTTTGAAACAGACAAGGTATTAACAATCATTTTTTGTAATTGATTGACTAACTGGTTTATCCAAACTGTACATTGTAAGGTACCTATCATGGTGGCCATAACCCTGACATGGTTCATAACTTTATGATTCATAAAGAAGTTATATTGTTTGTGAGAATATCATCATCTTAATGGTTCAAAGACTTTCAACTATGTTTACAACACTATCTGTGGTGGTTTGAATGAGACTGAGCCTCAAAATCTTATAAATTTGTATGATTTGTCCTCAGTGGATGAGCGATCAGGGAAGGATTAGGAGGTGTCCTAGGAGGTATATCTCTAGGGTTGGGCTGTGAGGTTTCAAAAGCCCCTGCTAGACTCCTATACTCTCTTTCTCTCTTCCTTCCCTTTCCTCCCTCCCGCCTCCCCACCCCATCTCTCTCCCTGCTGACTGTAATTATTTTTCCAGATATCTGCCTACGTTTTTGCCTTCATGGTTTCTGCCATGATGGTAATAGATTAACCTCCATGAAACTATCAACAAGCATCCAATTAAATTCTTCTCTTTATTAATGTTGTCTGAGTCATGAATTCTTGTAATGCAAAGGAACAATGGCTAAGACACTGTCCAACTAATAAATTATTTCAAGATTAGCCTCTTATTTCTAGTAGCAAATAGTCCCTATGGAGTAGGAAATTTCACCCTACTTTCCTGCATACGGTGTCTTGTGCTGAAAGGCAAGCTGAGATTTGTACAGATCAAAGCCAGTATTCTCTGGATAGTGGCAATATAATAAAAAAACTTAATTTTTCTGTGAATGTATAAAATATATTTTCATGCCAAACATTTTTTCTTTGCAATCTTAAAAGTATATATAAAGATCATACTCAAATTTCAACTCCGAGAAACCATTAACTTCCTTGACGATCCTCTATTCAACAATTTGGTTCTTAAGAAATGATTTTGTAGGTTTCATTTTCAGAGTGTCAGCAAGAGTTATCAGATATGAAGCGTTTAATTACTATAGCTGTATGGATCACAACTCAGAATTTAGGGGTGACAATAAA
Organism: Mus minutoides; assembly: GCA_902729485.2. Taxonomy (NCBI): domain Eukaryota; kingdom Metazoa; phylum Chordata; class Mammalia; order Rodentia; family Muridae; genus Mus; species Mus minutoides. The sequence goes on from LR750276.1 coordinate 152,701, forward strand.
GAGCTTCACAATTAAATTATAGCAGCAGAAAATGTATCACATTTGAAAAGATTAAAGGAATACTGTTTATAAGAAAACATCTTATTAGATTGAAATTAATTTTCAGTCAAATTCGACATTTGTTATGTTTTCTACTAAATGACTTTTGAAAGGACCTGTAGAGGTGAATAATATTTCTACATACAACCATGCAATTAGGGACTTAATTGGGATGTCTCCACAAAAGGATACAACAGCTTTCTTTATTAAAACATTAACTTGTGAATTGAACAAAAATGACACTCTCTCATCTCCTAGTATATTCATTATGTAACATGAGTGGCACTTTTCCTACAAGTAAATGCAGGTAAACCATTCCTAAAGAAACATGAATGAATAGCATAAGTCACAAATTCTGCATAATAACTTTCCCAATGTCCATCACTTTGCTGGGCTCCACGTGTGATAGTTTATTAACTGTGATCTAAACCTGCCCTGTCAATCTCTATGCCTGTTATGTCTGGCTAGTTTTACAAGGTTGTTGGGTTTAAAATGTTTTTGCTGTTTCATTATGTTGACATTTTCAGGGTTAAATAAGTATCCATGCAACTACACTAAATTTTAGCTCTAGGTCTAGAAAGTCTATGCTATAAAATCCTGTCCTTATAAGGAAATTATGTCAATGTTTGGCTTATTGACCTTTTGAATTGTTAACCTAGTCATTAAGAATATCAATGTCTCTAACATTAATCATTCCTTTCTTAAATAATAACTTCAGAGGCTTGACATCTGTTTTATCAATCATTATAATGAGCTACAACCTTGTCTTTAAGTCAACAGTAGCATCACAAACATTAAATATAACAATAGCATCATATTAGGTTCATAAGATGTCAGAAGCTAAACCCATTCTGGATATATTTATTTCCAATGATTAGTTACATCATGGGTATATTGTTATATAATGTGATATTGTTATATAATGTGATTTAATCTTCAATGTCAACATAACTGGATTTTTGAATTACCCAGAAAACATACTGTTATTTTGTCTGAAAGATTCATTTTAGAGACATTTAACTGAGCAGGCACACTGTACCCTGATTATCAGTGCCACCTTCCCATTGGCTAGTGTCCTAGAATAACTGTAAAAGATCAATTCTTGGTGATTTCCTTTCTGCCCCTCCCCCTTACAGAGTATTTTTGTCACCATTGATTGCATCATGCTTTTTACTTCATGATAGTCATCACCTTTGCACACTGTGAGTAAAATCAATCCCCTTCATATCTGTTTTTAAACAAATCTCTGGGTAGTATGACAAGAAAAGTCACTAGTAAATACATATTTCGATTATTAGGGTTTGTTTTCAAAAGAAAGTAGTGAGTTTGCTCTTATGAAATCAAGGTGAGTGTACAAATTAAAGTGCAGCCTTAGTTCATTCTATTGCATAAAAGGAAACAACAATCACTTGCAGGATCCACATAAATCTCTCAATTCAAAAGATAAGATAATGCAAATGTGTTCTTGTACAGCTAATAAATCAGAACAATTAGGTCACATTCAAGACAACCTAGAAACTGAACCAAGACAGCTCACTGCAAAGTATGCCCTACAGAAGACTAAACAGGTGAATGCATTAAGTAATCGCAAACTAGCGATCACAACTCTGCAAAGCTTTTAAATCACACACTCATTTTAAACCCTTAATAAGGCTTAGCAATTTAATTTTGATAATCTAATATTAATGACTTCCATATTAAATTGCAATTTCATTTAGTCAAATTGACACTTGATTCGTAATTCAGTAAGTATTTACCTTAAATGATTACAACCATGTACACAATCACATACCAAGGAACTTAAATCACTCACTTTAAATATCCTGGGGAAATCAAAAGGCGAAAGACAAATCGTTATAAAAGGCTTCCCATGAGGGGCAAATGGAAGTGAGAGATTGCTGCTGAGAAAGACCAGGGAAGGCTAAAGACACACATTAAGTGTAATTTATTCATACTGATAGTTAAACTTGCATTAAGATGAAACCTATTTGATATAAAAATATCTTTATACTTACTTTACTCATGGTATACTTTATGTGTAATCAGTGGTCTATCAAGGCACTGCTGAATTCATGATTTTATTTGATAAATTATCAGAAGGTTAAAAATGATTTGAATAATTAATCAAACTACAAATGAAATTGCAACTTTAAAATCTCAAGTGACTGGTTATTTACAACTTCTTTTTGCAAACAATAATCTACACAACAGGAGGTTTTTTAATGTCACAGAAAAGTTTGCACTTGAAAAAAACTACTTATTCTTTTTTTTTTTTTTTTTTTTTTTTTGTCTTTGTAAAATCCCAACTAAAAAATAACATAGTGTCTTCATAACCGCTTTCTCACTTTCTTTGTTATTACTTCCTGGTAACCTTTTAAATTATAAGTACTTTTCACGATATTTCAAATTTCTTCAATAGCTTCTATCAGTGTAACTTCTTCAAATGTTTCTCTTGTTCTAGGATTTGAATTCCAGGGTTCCAAATGACTGAACACATCAGCTTTTTTTGCACACTAGAGTTGAAATTCAAGATTATTTGTTTCATTTATCGCTCCACTGTCATTTTATTCTCATTCTTATCCATATACACACATTTAATTTTTTTTTCTGGAATTTTTACACCAATCTATTTCATCTCATCCTGCTCTACTTTTATGACTTGTTCGGTATTTCTTTCCATGATATGTTAAATTATTGTTTCAGGCACTTTTGTATTTTTCTTAAGAGTATAAAGAATATGTCTTGAAATAATGTCCCAGGCTCTGAGGTCTGTAATGTCTAGTCACTGTTGTCTTCTTCTGATCATGTGACCATGGGTAGATCTTTGTAAGACAAGGTCTATTATAATGGCATTGCCATTCTCCACTGTACCCTCCTTGATTGCTCCCCACTGTGGGGCATTAAGGTGTCATGCTGAAATCTGCCTTGGTCCTGTACTTTTTCCATCTCTCTTTCATTAAGTCTCCCATTAGGCTCAAGATAGAAGGCAGATGACTGACAGGTATGCCCAACTTTCTCATACTCTGTGTACAAAAGTTACTTTTCATAAACCCCAACCCTCTTGGCTTCTTCTCATCCCACAGAAGTATTAGGGGCTGCACCTCTGAAGAACCATTAAGAACGAATATGTAGATTAAGTTTCCAAGTCAGGAATCATTGGAGGACACATTGAAACTTTAGTATACAATTCAGGTTGTAAACTTTAATTGATTACGTTCACAAGAAGTGCAATAGGGCTGTGCATTGAAGTATTGGTTCTAATATTTTTTTCCACCAAGTGAATTGATTCATCATTTCAGGCTTAAAGTATCACTGAATATAGCTATTTCTGGGGTGAAGGTCTCTAAAGGTCAGTGTCTCTTGAAAATAATTTACAAACAAAAGAAAAAAAGTAATAATCAGGCTATAGCTTCAAGAATCTTAAAACTATATAGATTTTCTTATTATTGAAAGAAAACTATTCTTGAAATGGAAAATAAGATGTAACCAAAAGCCAAAAGTAAAGCTGGATTAAGGCATAGGTACTCAGTTATATCTCAAGAGGGTTTGTTTGCTCAAATAGCTATAATCACTTCCCTTAGAGATTTTCTTCAGACTTTATAAACTTCAAAAAAAGTTCAAGGAGAGTAAAATTAATTTTCTTCATTTTTTTTTCCTGCAATGTCACTAGGACTCACTAGTTGAACAAAATTAGTAATTGTTAATGATGAACGTCTCACACGTGGTGAACCCCCCGAAACACTTGTGGCCATTTTCTGACAATGACTGCTCATGAAGGTGGACTGAGTAAGCGAGAATCAGGAAACCTCTGAGTGTCTGAGACTAGAGAAAATCATCATTATCTTCATATAGAGTCTGACTTAATTATTAAATGGACTCATCATTGAAAGTTTGGTACTCAGTTTGTATTATTTCAGGTAGTTCTGAAAATATTAAGTATTGGAGCCTTCCAACAAGCAGTTGAAAGTGTCAGATGCAGATACTTACTCCCAACTAATGGACAGAAGCCGAGGCTTCCTGTGGTTGAATTAGGAAATGCTGGAAGAAGATGAGGAGGAGGATGACCCCATAGGAAGACCAGCAGTCTCAACTAACCTGGACCCCCCAAGGTTTCTCAGTCACCAACCTGGCAGCATACACCAGGTGATATGAGACCCCCAACACATAAACAGCAGAAGACTTCCAGGACTGGGCTTAGTCAAAGAAGATGCATCTAACTCTCAAGAGACTTGGGGCCCCATGGAGTGAGTGGGAAGGTCTTGTGGGGTGAGAGGGTGGGGTTTGGTGACATCTTCTTGGAGATGGCGGAGGAGGAATGGAATAAGGATATGATGGAGGGCAAACCAGGAGAGGGATAACTACTAGACTGTAAAAATATTAAATACTACTACTACTACTACTACTACTAATAATAATAATAATAATAATAATAATAAAATAATAGATCCTCCTAGTGCACCAGAAACTTCCGGGAATCTATGAAGGTGGGCCTAATGCGAACGACTTGTATTGGAGGATATGGAACCTCAATTAACAATCCTTTGTATCCAGGCCAGGCTTCTAGTGGCAGGTCTGGGTTGCATTCAGTTGAGGTATTGGCCAAACAACCAATGCTGATCCTAAGACAAAGGTTTTTCTTCACAAACTGACAGCTGAGCTCCATTGATGAGGACAACATCCACACAACTCATTGAACATAGAGAAGTCATACTGGTTCCTGGTGTCCTCTACCCTCTGGCTCCTACAATCACTTTTCCTCTTCTTCTATGGAGTTCTCAGAACCCTGCCTAGTGATTTGCTGTGGGCTTCTGTTTCTTCTTTCATTAGCTACTAGAGCAAACTTTACTGATGGAGATAGGACTAGGTACTGATCTATGAGTATAGGGAAATATCATTAGGAATCATTTCCTTGACCTTCTTGGTTAAGCACCCTTGTTTGGGAGTAGCCTGGGTCTCTATGTCATTCAGCTTCTGGTTAAGGACCATCCAGGCAGTGTCAGGTCTGAAGTTAAAGCAGTCATGGATGGCCCTCCCACAAAACCAGAGCCATCATTGCTACAACTTATCTTGCAGAGAGGAGAAGTTGTAGGTTGAAAGTTTGGGGCTGTGTTGGGGATCTCAGTTTCACTACTGGAAGCCATGGCTGGTTAGGAAGGTAGCCATTTCGGGCTCCATATCTTCTGTTACTAGGAGTCCTCATTATGGTGTCACCATTATAGGTTCCAGAAGGTTTCCACTACACTAGGTTTTTATATCAAGTCCTAATGTACCTCAAATGTAGTTGTCTCCCTGTACTCTCTGTCTCCATCCCTCTCTCTTCATCCTGTTTTTTTGTTTGTTTGTTTGGGTTTTTTTTTGTTTTTGTTTTTGTTTTTTTTTTAGGTTTTATTTTAGGTTTTTTGAGACAGGGTTTCTCTGTGTAGCCCTGGCTGTCCTGGAACTCACTCTGTAGACCAGGCTGGCCTCGAACTCAGAAATCCGCCTGCCTCTGCCTCCTGAGTGCTGGGATTAAAGGCGTGCGCCACCACGCCCAGCCTTCATCCTGTTTTTATTCTCACTGAAACCAGTCTACCTGCAAAAATCTATTCTATTTCAATTTTCCAAGGGGATCCATAGCTCTCCTTGTTACTTAGCCTCACTGAGTCTGTAGATTTTACTATGATTCTCCTTCATTTAACAACTAATGTCCACCTATATGTGAGAATATACCATGTTTTTCTGAGTCTGAGTTGCCTTGTTCAGGTTGAGTTTTTCTAACACTAAGCATTTGTCTGCAAGTTTCATGATGGCATTTTTCTTAAGAGCAGAACAATACTCTATTGTGCATAAGTATAAGATTTTAAGTTCTTCTCAGTCACTGGCTATTATAAACCAGGCTGGTATGTACAAGAATCTTTGCAGTAAGATGGAGTATCCTTTGGGTACATGCACAAGAGTAGTATAGCTGAGTCTTGAATTGTGTAGTATAAGTCTTTATCCAACTAGGAGCAACATAGAGAGAATGGGCTTATTTTGTTTATAGTATGAAAATCTCTTTTGTAAATATGGTGGGTGAGGGGTTACAGCAAAATAATGAGGTAGCTGCTTATATTACATCAAGTCAGGAAGCAGAATGTAGGTATAGAGTAGGGCCTAGTTATGCAACATCAAGCCTTTACCAGCCAGTGGCCTAATACTGCATATTGGTTCTAAGAACGTAGGTTGAGGTTCCCCAATCTCCCAAAGAGCACCACCTTCTAAGGGCAAAGTGTTTAAATACACAATCCCCTGGGTGTGGTACCCCTTCTCCATCAGCAAAGCTGGTATGACCAAGCCTTGAGAAGCCGCACCAGCTGCACCTGTTGTCTTGTTAGTTAGGCTTGAGATAAGCCCGGTGGCCCTGCAGCTTCACCGTGGGTCACCCAGGACCTTGGCTCCGCCCAGCCCACCTACCACCAGCCCACCTGCGCAACCTTCGAGATCTCACAATACTTCAGGGTTCCCGCCAAACTCAGAAGACTGGGGGCGGGGCTTCCCTCCTTTCTTCCCCAAATGCTTGTCCACCATTAAACAGTTGTTTTAAGCAGTAACAACCATGTAGCCTTGGAGATCTTCTTTCTTCCCCCATGTCCCTTAGTCTCATTTCAGATTCGGTCCAGTCCTCCAGGAACCCCATCCACTGTGGGCAGTGGACCCCAACACCTGGGAGGCATTTGACATCCAATCCACAAAAGCATGTGTGGTTTTCAAGTGAAATTATTGAGTTCAATAATGGGCATTGAAACTTGGAGTTAAAACTTTAAGATTCTGGTATAGAAATAACCTGAAAGATTTTGTTTTGTTTTGTTTTGTTTTGTTTTGTTTTGTTTTGTTTTGTTTTGTTTTTCGAGAGAGTTTCTCTGTATAGCCCTGGCTGTCCTGGAACTCACTTTGTAGACCAGGCTGGCCTTGAACTCAGAAGTCTGCCTGCCTCTGTATCCCGGGTGCTGGAATTAAAGGTGTGCGCCACCATGCCCAGCTCAAGATAGTTTTAATAATTTCAAGTATGGAAAGTAAATGAGGAAAACAATCAATCTCCATGATCTATATTACTACAATGTTTAGAATTCAGTTATAAAAGGAGAGATTCATAAACATTTTACACAAGAAAAAAATCTACGATGTGGAAGGAAAACCAAGGATATGATTGTGCTGCCATATAGGTTTTCAGGGTCAACTCTTAGAACAAAGAAAGAAATCACAGATCCAGTACTCAGAAATAGCTTCACCAGCCATGGTATTCACATCATTCCATAGCCTATTGGGAGAGTCAATCAAACATCATGATATGCAAGCTAATAAGAAGCAAGGAAGTAAAACAGTGGAAGAAAGGATTGTTTATTATAATATATTCCACATGAGATGGGCCCTTCTGGGAGGTCATAAGTGCTAACCAGAGAATATCCTCAATTGAGGGAAGTACAAAGTAATAAATTAGTCTTCTCTAGAGTGTTCTGTCTGCTGCCCTGGGATGTTTCTGAAGGGTATTCCATGCCATAATTATACACTCAGTGTGTGTTGATGAATTCAAACAGTCCATGCATGTATTATACTTTGTTCATAAGGTCAATGAGACTCAACAGCCACCCCAATAAGCTGAGATTATAGGTATCTGAGATTATGGATGAATATAACTTTAGGAAAATGAGTTAATCTAGGAGCAAGAGGCGTAGACCTCTCCAATGAAGAGCACACCATTTGGTTGTACAGTGCCAAATGGTAAGCCATGAAGACATACATATAAGTAACATTATATGTAATGACCAGTTATATTTAGAAACATACAGGTATATGCAAACACATATGTGTATTCAATAGCATTTGATGAAAATGATGCCATGATCTTAAGAAGAGGATGGGATACATGGGAGAGTTTGGAAAGAGAAAAAAGGAGGAAGAAATGTTAACTTATAATTTTTTTTTAACTTATAATTTTAAATTTTTAAATAAAATTTTATTTTATTCAAATTTTGATTTATTGCTTGAAATTTCTGTACATGAGCATTATTTTTTTTATTTTTCTTCAATTTTACTTTGATTCTATATCTTGAGAATCTCTTACACTTCTTAGAACCCACCCCTTTCTTCTCTTATTTCTATAAAGAAGACCCTTAACATCTGAAATGAATAGTAGCATGTCTTCACTGTTTAACACCTTAGGCCTCTTGATGAGATCTTGAAATTGTGACACAACAAAATCCTAGGAGGTTTTGGGGACCATTCACTTCTAAACATCTTTGTATTCCCACTGCACATTCTTCATAACTTTATTACAGTATAATGTCATAGGTAGTGTTTGTCTACAACTCCAACTTTTGTATATTAAGCTAAAATACTTTGGAGAAAGACAAGTAAAATGAAAAATGATACTTATTGCATGCTATGCTACTAACTAATACTTGAATTTCCATTTAAAAAAATATTGAAAGTAACAACACATCAAAACAAAGAACTATCTCACAGTAGAGAAGTGTTAAGCAATAAAGGAAACTTCTTCTAGGGAACATTTTAAAAGAAAAGATAAGATAGAAAATCCCAGAGAAAGAACAAATTAATGCCTAAAGGGACATTGGTGGCCTGAGCGTATAAAGTATATTTTTTCTGTTTTATATATGGATAATAAAAATCTGAATAAATTTAAATTATCATTCAGTTTTATTTCCTCATATGGAAGTCCTTTGTATGTTACATTGACTTCATATTTTAAAGACAAGAGTAACATAACTTGGGAAGACTTTGGAGACTATGAGAATATACATGAGGGCCTTACAGATGAGAACCCTGAAATTGAATAATGCACATGTATGGCAGGTAGAATTCTTCGAGAATTAAGTGTGGAGGCAGTAGGATTCAGACACCTTTGGAAACATCTTTGCTGTGAAGAAAAAAAAATAAGAATAACAAAGATGTGTTTAAAGAGAAAGGATATTTTTGGAAGGAGTGGCTCTTTAGGGAAAGTGACATCTATCTAATAGGCATATATGAAACTGCCGCTGAAGCAAAGACAGCACGATCAGATAGTCTAGTGGATCTTACAGCAGATGATTATGTTTTCTCTGTCGTAGCTTTAAATGAGAAAAGTAATTCAAATCAAACCTAAAAATGCATTCAAATCAAACCTAAAAAACAGCATTTGTGATTCAACTATATACAATAGGAAAACAATTATAATGTGAAATATTTCTGGTTAAGAAAGTATGAATTATGATAAATCCCTTACTTGTGTGTGATATTGTCTTGCTTCTAGAAAAATTTTCTTTAGTAACTTCTTTCTACCTATATCTGAATAACAATATAAAATTACTTTTAATGTCACAAAATATCTAATAATATTCAGACCAAAACAAAAAGTGCCTTGTGAAACTTATAACTAACATATAGTTAACAACCATAGATAGGTAATAAATTAGAGGTGCTCATCATAAAAATACATGCATATGTGTGTGTATATATATATATATATATATATATATATATATATATATATATATTAGATATATGGATGTAGATAATTAAATATAATTTAAAATACACATATCAATACACAACATTGTTGAAGGACAGTGAGATTGTTTTCCAAATATTTTATCATTAAGAAAATATTTTTGACACTTTGGTCTTCATTTTTCTTGAGTTTCATGTGTTTTGCAAATTGTATCTTGGGTGTTCTAAGTTTCCGGGCTAATATCCACTTATCAGTGAGTGCGTATCCTGTGAGTTATTTTGTGATTGGGTTACCTCACTCAGCATGATACCCTCCAGATCCATCCATTTGCCTAGGAATTTCATAAATGAATTGTTTTTAATAGCTGAGTAGTACTCCATTGTGTAAATGTACCACATTTCCTGTATCCATTCCTTTGTAGAAGGGTATCAGGGTTCTTTCCAGTTTCTGGCTATTATAAATAAGGGTGCTATGAACATAGTGGAGCATGCGTCCTTATTACCAGCTGGAACATCTTCTGGATCTATGCCCAGGAGAGGTATTGCTAGATCCTCAGGTAGTACTATGTCCAATTTTCTGAGGAAACTTCAGACTGATTTCCATAGTGGTTGGACCAGCTTTGCAATCCCACCAGCAATGAAGGAGTGTTCCTCTTTCTCCAGATCCTCGCCAGCATCTGCTGTCACCTGAATTTTTGATCCTAGTCACTCTGACTGGTGTGAGATAGAATCTCAGGGTTGTTTTGATTTGCATTTCCCTGATGATTAAGGATGTTGAACATTTTTTCAGGTGCTGCTCAGCCAGTCAGTATTCCAAAGTTGAGAATTCTTTGTTTAGCTCTGTGCCACATTTTTTAATGGGCTTATTTGATTTTTTTGGAGTCCACCTTCTTGAGTTCTTTATATATATTGGATATTAGTCCCCTATCTGATTTAGCATGGGTAAAGATCCTTTCCCAATATGTTGGTGGCCTTTTTGTCTTAGTGACAGTATCTTTTGCCTTACAGAAAGAAGCTTTGCAACTTTATGAGGTCCCATTTGTCAATTCTCAATGTTACAGCACAAGCCAATGCTGTTCCATTCAGGAATTTTTCTCCAGTGCCCATATCTTTGCGACTTTTCCCCACTTTCTCCTCTATAATTTTCAGTCCCTTTCTTAGAATTAGGAACAAAGCACAGATGGAAAGAGTTACAGAGATCAAGTGTGTAGCTGAGACAAAAGGATGGACCAAACAGTAACTGCTGCAACTGGGGATCCATCCCATAATAAATGCAGACACTACTTCATAAGCCAGCAAGATTTTGCTGAAAGGCCCCTGATATAGCTGTCTCATGTGAGGCTATGTCAGTGTCTGGCAAACACAGAAGTGGATGCCCACAGTCAGCTATTGGATGGAACACAGGGTTCCCAATGGAGGAGCTAGAGAAAGTACACAAGGAGCTGAAGGGGTCTCTAACCCTATAGGTGGAACAACAATATGTAGTAACCAGTACCCCTAGAGCTCATGTCTCTAGCTGCATATGTAGCAGAAGATGGCTTAGTCGGCTATCATTGGGAAGAGAGGCCCCTTGGTCTTGCAAATTTTAT
>LR750276.1:166290-282171 GCA_902729485.2 Mus minutoides
TGAATGTTACCTTAATATTTTATTCTGCATATATTATATTCTCTGTAAATTTAAAGTATTTACTCCATACAAAAAATAAAATAAAATAATAAAAATCTACATTGACACAAAGTCTATTTTTCTTCTGCTTTTTTTCCAATTTGAAGAACAATTAAGTTAACTGATTTTTGAGATATATTTGCAGAGAACAAGGCTCCTTTTACATTAGGACACAGACATGTTTTCTTTAAAAGATGCTCTTTTGCTGATTCTGGCCACTGATGCACATCTCATCTGTTACTGTACGTGACAGAGTTCCAGTGTGTCTACAGAGAGAATTAACTACTCAGCTGAGGACAGTTCTTTATAGACATATTTATTTTGCTTTTCTTTCTTTTTTCATTTTTTATAACCATTGAGCATATTTGAAAGAAAATTCTAAATGTATTTAGCCTGGAAGGAAACAAACTCATAATGGCAAAATGTTTCTTATCTAAACATTTTGGAGCCAAAATAAAACAAACACATTGCAGGTCTCGTTTATCAGCAAGAGAATTTGTTTTCAGGCTGGCAGTGAGCCTTTTGCAAAATATGGCTTGCTAAGAATAGTGGAAAAGTGGGGCAATGCTTAAAATATCATGTAGGAGAAATACCCCATTAGTTATCATAAGCAAAGTCAGTATTTCCAATGATCTGAAAAGATGAGTGAGTATGACCTAAATAAGCTCTCTGAGTAAAGATTTGAATCTTGATTATGCTGCTCTGATTAAGGCCCCATAGCTGTCTCATTATTTGGAGAAAGGAGGGACAACTTAGAATTATGTAAGGTGAAAGATTTGAATATTGTTTGTTTGTGTCAAATCTCAGAGCTTGTAAATCACTATTCATGTATCCCAGCATAAAGGAAATCTACAGATGTGGGTGTGTGGTAGCACAGCAATCCATCTTTAACACATTGCAATTTATACTCTGAAAGGAGCATGGAGGCAAAGAACTGAGGGACAGGCTCTACTAAATGAACACAAAGAAAGAACACATGGATTTTGACTTGAATTTGGGAGTCAGAATGTACCATGATAAAAATATGTGAATGAAATGAGTTTGTAAGATCCTTCTTACTTTTTAATAACTGAATGAAGTTAAAAAGAAATTTAGATACACTAAAATATTTTCGATTTGACTCAGGGCAGGTTCTTCCTAGGAGGTCCTGTCTGGCTCATAACTCATCAGTCTGTGGATCAGACTGATTTTAAACTTGCAGCAATCTTCATGCCTCTGCCTCTTGAATGGTGAAGATTATTGGTAGTTTCCAACATGAATGGCATTTTAAAATTACTTAGATATTTAAAATCTCAAACAAGTGATTAATGAATGATTAATGAATATAAATATTTGAATTATATTATTCAACAAACTGGGCATGGTGGCACACACTGATGATTCCAGCAATCAAGGTAGCTAGACATGAAACTTGTAAGATGCAGCTGAACTCTGATCTTGACACCTAATTCCTAATTCATTTAGAGTAGGGGTTGACAGGAAGGTGGAGTCACTGCTGTCAGGGGTGCTCTTACCAGTAGTTCTGAAGCCATGCTCCTACAGATAAGCATTATGTGACCAGAGGGCCACAAAAGAAAACTAAAGGCCATAACAGCAAGAAAAGGCTTTGCAGGGAACAGAGAGTAACAGGCTCAGGAGGAAGGAGGTGGCACTAATGAGAGTGCAATGCATACATGCATGAAATAATCAAAGAACAAATTTAAATGATAAAGTGTTAACGTTTTTGTTTCATTTGTAATGAACTTTCCCAGCAGTCTCAAGGCCATAGGGTCAGTCCTCAGTATCAGAAAAAAGTAACAACAGCAACAAATATTAGGATTTAGCATACAGTTTTTATCCCGAAGAGATTCAGAGGTACAAAGTCATATGCCCTCTTTAATTAGTATCATAAGCGTAAAAGAATGCTTTTGATGGCTCTCTTTATGTTTTAAGGAAAAAGGCTTCTCTGAAAACTTCACTTTTATTGAAATAAGAAAAGTCATGAAAAAAATCAGCCTGTCACATCTAGCTGATTTTATGATGATTAAATACAATTCATGGAGTTTGTATCTCCACTATTAAATTATAGAAAGCTAAAGTACTGAAAATTTTATGTTCTGAAGAAAATAAATAATATATAATAAAAATGACCAATGATAGAGGTTGGGATCATGAGGACTGAAATAAATAAAACTAGTTATGCCTTGAGATGGGCAATCACAATGATATCATCAGTGAGAATAGTGTGGAAGATAGTAAAATATACAGTTATAGAAATCTTTTGTACTTTTGTTATGATGCCCTGTAAGATGCATTCCAATTTGCTACTAGTTTTGCCCATGTGGTTATCTTGAAAAATTTAAACAAACACACAAACAAACAAACAAGCAAACAGAATCATCATCTCTCCCCATTTTTAAAGATATAAAAATATATCTAATGTTACATCTTGGCATTAAGCAGACTCTTCCCTGTTTTCAGATATAAACCACCTTTCCTATGCTTGCCACTTTGCAAATACACAGGGTCAGCCTTCCCAGCCTCCACACCATGTTGTAATTTACCAGAGAAGATTACTAAGCATTCTTGACCTGACCCATGACAAGTGGCTCCTGGCTAGCATCATCCGTCTCTCCATTCATCTTTTGAGACCTTTGTACTTTTGTCCTATTGATTTACTAGATTACTTCACACACAGCAAAGTTTTGACCTTTCTCCTGAGCTCAAAATTTCACCTTCTTTTTGTTCAAGTCTAGTATCTTGATTTCCACTTTACTGATCATAGGAATATCAAGGAAGACCTATGAAATCTGCTACCTTTTCTCATCTTAAGACTAGTTGTCTATTCCTTTCACCTCCTTCATATTTGTGCATCTCAGGAAGTGTCCTTATTACCTTTCAAATGTAGTCTTTCCCAACTCAATCTTTCAATATCTTCAGTGTCTTTTATCTTTAGCCCTCTTTACATATAATAAATGCAGATTCCTCACATGTCTATTAAGAGAGGTAGTCCTAGAGCTTATGACTTAAATCATGCTCTGAATAAATCCTAGAACTACTTTTTGTGTGAGTATACATGTATTTTCATATGCATAAAACAGGGTCTCTTACTAGATTAGAATTCACATATTCATTTATATTGCTGGCCAGCAAGTACCAAGGACTGCCTGTCCTCATATTCTCCTACTTGTCCTCATATTCTCCTACTTGTCAACAAATGTGGGGTGATGATGGAAAGTGTGCCTGTGTGTGTGTTTGTGTGTGTGTGTGTGTGTGTGTGTGTGTGTGTGTGTGTGTGTGATTCTGAAAACAGAAAACTGGTCTTCAGTGTTACAAGACAAATGCTTTACTGACTGAGCTCTCATCTCAGCCCTATTCCTTTTTTATAAGAAATAGAAAACAAGAAAACACAGTGTCTTTAAAAATTGAGTCTACCAGCTAAGCAATTTCAGAAGTCTGGATGTGTTTTCGCTGACTTTTTGTTCTATGGAAAAGAGCCTGCTTTGGCTTGTACTACTCTCACACAGCTGATCCCAGGAGCAAAAGAAGCATTGCTTCTGACAATGGACAGATGCTGCAAAGCTGTGACTCCTGTTTCTTCTTCAGAGATGAAGAAGATGTAAATGAGAAGTTGAATTATGAACAGTTCTCACATCTAAAACTAAGATTTTTCTAACACTACATAATTTCCAAGCTAATAAATGGGTAAAGCCCAGCTCAGGATGGTGTCACCAACATGGTACATTCATCGTTTGTGTTACCAAACAAGCACTTCTGGGCTTCACTAATTAATATACTCTGGACTCTTTGAACCTTTTAAACAACATACTCTTTGGGTCACTTGTTAAATTTCAGACCTCCCTTCTCCAAAGGGTTTTGCATTGTCTACTTTACATGAAAAATATCAAGCTAACATTATATTAAGTATCTCTAATATAATATATAAAAAATAAATTCTATCAATTTTTATTATCAGGTTCCCAGGTTCTTTTCTACATTGAAATGGATACATATTAGACCATTTAAACATCAAATATAGGATATTATATAGGTTCATGGTTGAAACATGAGTTGTGATAAGCAGTTATATCTGGTTTTGGTCTCACAAAATAAACCAGGCTAACTAGCCACAAGATTATGGCAATCCATTACTTCTTCTTCCATGTGTTCTTTGAATAATTAAAGAAATATGAAAGAAAGCCTCAGAAGATTCTTCCTAATTTGCTTATATCCTAGAACATATCAGTGGCAAGTCTTAAATTTATCTATAACAAGAACATGGAAACTGCAAACATGCCTGGAGTAAAGAAAAACACTTTTAAAAACAGAATTAAATCAATGTTATGAAGGCAACATGAGGGGTGGAGGAGATATTTCAGGAAAAAATTTCTGTCACATAAGCTGGAGGACCCATTTCAGGTCACGAGAACCCACATATGCATCCAGGCTTAGTAATACAGTCCTGTAAAACCAATGTCAGCAAAACAAACAAGCAGATCTCTGAAGTCCATTGGACATCCAGCCCAGATGAATAATGAATTGAGCATCATTTTTAGTGAGAGACACTGCCCCAAAAGCAATGATGAAGGGGAGTAGAGGAGAAGCCCAATATCTACTTCTAGTGTCTACATGCGCACAATGCACATGTATGTACCCTTACATGTATTATATTCCATCATATGTACCGAAACACACAAACAAACAAACATATATACATACAAATATGTTGAGGTTTTCTTTTTCACAATCGATTATAATGCCAAGTGCAGGCCCCCAAGACCTGGAGTCTGTATGTAGCTCCTGTGACACTGTCCCCAAGATAATTCTGATTGATGAATAAGATGCCAACAGCTAATTGCTGGGCAGAAGAGACAGTCAGGTGGGATTTAAGTTTCCCAGGCTTGTGGGGAGAGGAGGATCATGAGGAAAAGAGTGTAGGGGGAGCAAGGAGTGTAGGGAAAGCATGGGTTAACAGTCAAGGCAGTATGGCCCAGAGGGCTGCCCAATTGGAGCTAAGAGCAGCTCAGATGAAACATAGTAAGTAATGACTTGGGATTATTGATAGGAATGTAGAATCTAATAGCATGAAAGCTAGGAATCTGTCTAGCTTTTGTACTGCTTAAGCCTTATTAAAAATATAATGGCTGGTTTTTGGTTTTTGGTTTTTTGTTTTGGTTTGTTTGTTTGTTTGTTTGTTTGGTCTGGGAACTCAATGAAGAAGGCATGGTAGAAACAACGGTCACGGCCTGGAATTTAAATAGTTTTTATAACATATACATACCTATACACATACATACACACATGTATACATACATGAACCATAAAATGTCAGATGAGTACTGTCACATATCTGTAATCTCAGCACTTAAGAGAATAAGCAGTAGAATTATAAAGTCAAGGCAACTTTGGACTATGTAACAAACCTGTTATAAAAAAGTAACGAGATAGGTTCAGTTGCAGTGAATGGAAGGTAGATGCTGGTTGCAAGCATTACTTTCCATTAGTTGAAATTAAATCCCAAACATATTAATGACTACATAGACTCATTTCTATGAGGAATATTATCTGTATCAGTTCACACATATTTATAGGTATAACTTCACATGTCCATATGATCTTTATGTGTGATGTTAGCTCTCTGAGGTCAAAGCAGTAAAGTTTTCATATTATATCTTTTTAAATCTAGAATAATAGTGTTCTCAGGAAACGTCATAGCAGCATATCATTAATTCACTAAATTAGCTAACTTTAAGTATGTTTAATATGGAAGACGATGGGAGGGCAGGGTAGATAAGAGAATACAGGGAAGAGTAACTAATATTAAAGACATGTTTTCAATTATATGAAAACTTACCATGGAAGAATCTTCCCAAAACATGTACATACACATATATAAAGATTTTAATGGAATTACAATACCCTAGTCAGAAAGGCCAAAAATCAATAAAACAAATGACAGTGCATAGTGACTAGAATATAAGGAAAGGAAAGCAATTAGTGGGAATGGAAACTAATACAGCACACAGGAAAACTGTGGTTCAGTGTTCCACCTCTCCTGGTGGGGTGCCCCCTACTGTCTTGGAGAGGGCAGGGCAAATACAAAATGGGGGAGAGTTCTGCAGTCCACCTTTTTCCTCTCAGGCATCAGATATTGCTCTATACCTGGATAAGAAGGGTGAAGTCCAGGAGAAATAGTGTCCACCAGGCTCCAGTCTGGACAGGAATGCTTAAAAAGAAAATTCTATGGAGGAGAAATTGGAGGAAAGCCTCGAAGATATGGCCACAGGGGAAAAATTCCTGAACAGAATACCAGTGGCTTGTGCTGTAAGATCAAAAATCAACAAATGGGACCTCATAAAATTGCAAAGCTTCTGTAAGGCAAAAACACTGTTAATATGACAAAAGGGCCACCAACAGATTGGGAAAGGATTTTTACCTATCCTAAATCTGATAGGGGACTAATATCCAATGTATACAGAGAACTCAAGAAGATGGACTCCAGAAAATGAAATAACCCCATAAAATATGGGGCACAGAGCTAAACAAAGAATTCCCAACTGAGGAATACAGACTGGCTGAGAAGCACCTGAAAAAAATGTTCAACATCCTTAATCATCAGGGAAATGCAAATCAAAACAACCCTGAGATTCCACCTTACACTAGTTAGAATAGCTAAGAAAAAATTCAGGTGACAGCAGACGCTCGTGAGGATGTGGAGAAAGAGGAACATTCCTCAATTGCTGGTGGGATTACAAGCCGCCAACTCGGGAGAGGCAGCACCACCCGCTGCATAAGATGGCTTCTTTGGTATCAGGATGGAGTCCTGTGGCTTATTCCAAATATGGGCATCCCACAAGTAAATCAGCACCTCCTCAACCTAGGTGGACAGCTCGATGCACAGCTGAAAGAGAGTGGCTGTTCACCTGGACAGGATGTTAAGATTAATATCTATAGCTTTTTGAGATTATTTAGGAGCCAAAGTAGGAACAAAACAGATAGTGCCACAAAAGGTAGAGATGAGGAAGGATAATTTGAGGACTTTAAATGATTTCCAAAGATTATTAGGTGACATTAATTAGGTTCAATGTTACCTGAAGATGCCAAATTGTGAATTAAAACCTTTCCATTACTATCTCTGTTTAAAGAACATCCTGTAGTATTTCCTAAACTTACCTCTGTTTTGCCTATTTGTGGAGCTCCTAATAAAAACAGGATGTAGAGCTTATATAATAGGCACAGGAGAGCCAATTTTATGCCAATTTCAGCCTGGCTCTCCTCAAACTGTAGAATTAAGCCTCAGCAGCTCAAAACTGACAATAGACCAGCTTATACAGCACACTCTTTTAAATCGTTCTGCAAACAAATGGATGTCATCTGAAGTCATGGGCTGCCATATAATCCACAGGGCCAAGGCATTGTGGAGCGAGCCCATCGCACTTTAAAGGAGTGCTTACAAAAACAAAAAGAGGAAATAGGACATGGTAGATCACCTAAAGAAAGACTATCTTTAGCTTTTTTTAACTTTAAATTTTTTAAATTTTTATATAGCAATGGCCTTTCGGCAGCTGATAGGCACACTGCCATAATCCCTATACATTCACAACATGTTAAAAGGAAAGATGTGTTACCCGGGTCATGGCTAGGTCTGGACCCAGTTATTTCACAGTCCCGGGGAGCAGTTTGTGTTTTTCCTAGGGACAAAGAACCAATTTGGATACCCGAGAGACTGATACGAAGAGTACCCCCTCCCTTGGAAGACGCAGCAGAGAAAAAGGATAATGAAGAAACACCTACATCTATTGATACTCCTGATGAATTTACAAATGAGTAATATGTTAAAGTTATGGGCTGTCGCCCACACTTGGCCAGTCCCTATACCAGTACATAATAATTCAGCTGTTTTGCCCAACTTCCCTTACTCCTTTTGCATGCCTAGACATAAAAGAGATTTTGGTATTACTGCTGCTATCATTACTGCCATTACAATTTCAGCAACTGCTGTGGTTACCGCGGCTGTAGCCATGGCAAATCAAGTAAAAGCAGCAGAAACAATTAGTAATATTGTGAATCCAGCATCCACTGCTTTGACAGTTCAAGAAGTAGTTAATGCCCATTTATCATCTGGCATTTTATTGGCAAATCAAAGAATTGATTTACTTCAACATGGAGGAACTATTTCGGTTGATTCAATTTTCCTGTGTTTCCCCTTTTAAGAATTTATGTATTACCCCACTAACTGCTGATATGTCTGGAAACTTTAATTATAAGGAAATTGGACTGAGGAGGCAGAACGACTTTCCCGGAAGCTCCTTATCTAGATTTCCATCCTGAATGGCACCAGAGTAGACCCTGTCACCTTGGGAGACGTCACCTCTTGGCTGTCCAATGACTTTTCCTTCTTTAAAGAATGGGCTGGGATGCTACTTTGGGGTGTCCTGGTGTTTGCGGGTTGTGTACTTTGCCTCTGGCTCTTATGTCATATGGAACGCACTCAGGCTCAGCAGAAGGCTGCCATTGTTCGAGCCCTGATGGCCATAGACGAGGGCATTTCACCCGAGTTCTAGTTGGTCTCTCTTAAAAGTCTGTACAACCAAAAAAAAAAAAAAAAAAAAAAGTCTGTAATGATTTCCTAGCAGACTGGTTTGCCGATACTTCCCTGGTTTAGGGACAGACCTAATGACTCCCACTATACCACCTCAAAGGATGACGGAGTAAGGAAACTCAATTTTGCTGACTGTCACAATACAGTTCAGGGGATGTTCCATACAGGATAGATGCATGTCAAATTGCATGGAGGTTTCATGTCATCTTGATCTATCCCCGCTGATAAAAAGATATGGAGACGGGTATGCTAAGAAAGCCTATCAGCGACTAGGTCGGAAATTCATTACAATGTCTCACGATTGCACAAACAATTTGACCTCTGTTACAGCCAAGTCCACTAGCAACGTGCTGGTGGCATCTCCTCCTACTCCAAATCTCTGCAGAGACAGACTGGTGTTCATCTTATGGTAGCCCAATTCCCTATCAGTCACTTGTCAAAGGCTGCTCCCTCAGGCCAAGGTGTTTGCTGACCAGATTTATAGGACTTCATATTTAATTAACAAAGAGGGGGGAGATGTAGGAAGCCACCAACTCAGGAGAGGCAGTGGCATCCGCTGGGATGCCTACTTGGGAGAGGCAGCACCACCCACCGCTGACCCGGGAGAGGCTGCACCACCTGCCGCCGACCCGGGAGAGGCCATGCAACCCGGCGCCCAGGAAAGCCCCGGGCTCCGGGAAAGCCTCGTCTGGTTCCAGGAATGCTGTCCAGCTCTGGGAAAACCTCCGGCTCTGGGAGCCTCCGGCTCTGCCGCATTACAAGATGGTACAGGACTGGCCAGCTGCCAGGGGAGGGAGCCTAGTGCGGATGCACAGTTCCCTTCAGGTCCTCCTTAGGCAGTAGCCCCTCCCGAAGGGAAAATATGCTAATGAGGCGCGGTTTGTGGCACCAATGAACGGGCCACATACTAATGAGGTATAGCTTGGTGCACCAATCTGCAAACACTATGACACCCTCTCCCCTTCCCTGGGAGAGTATAAAAGCAGCAACTCTGCTGCTGTCCAGGGTCCTGGGAATCTACTATCAAGATGCTCCAGAATAAAACTGACTGAGAAGATCCCAGTGGTGGTGTGACTTTCTTGCTGGTTGAGGGAGGTGCACCGCAACTCTGGAAACCAGTCTGGCAGTTCCTCAGAAAATTGGACATAGTACTACCAGAAGATCTATCAATACCTCTCCTTGGCATAGATCCAAAGGTGTTCCAACTGGTAATAAGAACACATGCTCCACCATGTTCATAGCAGCCTCATTTATAATAGCCAGAAGCTGGAAAGAACCCAGATGTCCTTCAACAGAGGAATGGATACAGAAAATGTGGTACATTTACACAATAAAGTACTACTCAGAAATTAAAAACGATGAATTTATGAAATTCTTAGGCAAATGGATGGATCTGGAGGGTTTCATCCTGAGTGAGGTAACCCAATCACAAAGTAAGTCACATGATATGCACTCAGTAATAAGTGGGTATTAGCCCAGAAACATAAAAAACCCAAGATATAATTTGTAAAACACATGAAACTCAAGAAGAAAGAAGACCAAAGTGTGGATACTTTGTCCCTCCTTAGAATGGAAAAAAAATACCCATCTAAGGAGTTACAGAGACAAAGTTCGGAGATGAGATGGAAGGAAGAACAACCAAGAGATTGCCCAACCCAGGGATCCATCCCATAATTAGCCACCAAACACAAACACTATTGCATATGCCAGCAAAATTTTGCTGACATGACCCTGATATAGGTGTCTCTTGTGAGGCTATGCCAGTGCCTGGCAAATACAGAAGTGGATGCTCACAGTCAGATATTGAATGGAAAACAGGGCCCCCAATGGAGGAGCTAGAGAAAGTACCCAAGGAGCTGAAGGGGTCTGCAACCCTATAGGAGGAACAACAATATGAACTAACCAGTTCCCCCTGAGCTCGTGTCTCTAGCTGCATATGTAGCAGAAGATGGCCTAATCGGCAATTGGGAGCAGTGGCCCTTGGTCTTGTAAAGATTATATGCCCCAATACAGGGGAATGTCAGGGCCAGGAAGTGGGAGTGGGTGGCTTGTAGAGCAAGGCACTGCAAGGGTATAAGGGACTTTTGTGATAGCATTTGAATTGTAAATGAAGAAAATATCTAATAAAAAATGTTTAAATCATAAAAAAATTAAAAAGTATGACTCATGCTTACTGCATGTGTACCCAGTTAACATAAAAAAAAGAGGATTCTTAACAAAGGGAATAAGGAGGTTCAGTTGGCTGATGTTTGCTCTGATATGAGCCTCTGCAAGTGACAGGAGCCTTGTCAGGCAGGTAAGTGCAAAGTCCATAAATGAGTGGGCTTATGAGGAGAGAGCTTTCCCCCAAGTGTTTGTTACAGCTCAGTAAAAACAGCTAGGCTCAGATGATCTTTGGTGAAATATCTTGTGCACTTTATTCCATTTGGACAGGGATGATATGAACCTTGGGGAGTGGGATGGGATTTTGGAGGTAAATACATTCTATTGGCTGAGATCAAGATGATGTTGGTGCTCTATTTACATGAGGAAATATGTCACATACTGAACTATGAGACTACTGCTTGTGATTACCTAGTTGGGAGTCATGGTTACATGCCAGAGGTAGACAGGGAACCAGAACCGGGAGGAGCTAGCTCTAGTCCTTGGAGCTCTGAGATTTCTAAGGTTTGAGGTTGCTCTGCTTTGACGATTCTGATCCAGTTCTTCTTGTGGCACAGTCCTCATGTCCCACTTGAAATCAGTGTTGAGATTCCTATAAAGTTGAAGATTTGAATACTACTAGACTTAGCTATGTCACTATGGGCATACATTCACAGAACTTTATATCCTACTACAAAGATATATACTTCTCCTTGTTAGTGCTGGATAATTCATAATATCCAGAAATTGGAAACAGCCTAGATGTCTATCTACTGATGAATAGATAGAAAATGGAAGTGTACATTTATGGGCTGAGAGATGGCTCAGTGGTTAAGAGCACGGTCTGTTCTTCCAAAAGTCCTGAGTTCAATTCCCAGTAACCACATGGTTGCTTTTTTCCTTGCCAGAATCTGCTATCATAGCGATTCTGATGGGCGTAAAATGAAACCTCAGAGTTGTTTTGATTTGCATTTCCCTGATAATTAGAGACTTTGAACATTACTTTACGTGCTCCTTTGACATTTGAGATTCCTTTGTTCAGAATTCTCTGTTTAGCTCTGTACCACATTTTAAAATTGGGTTATTTGTGTTGTTGGTATCCTACTTCTGAAGTTCCTTATGAATTGTGTACATTAGCCCTTCTGTCAGATGCAGGGTTAGTGAAGATTCATCCTGAATCTATAGGCTGTCATGTTGTCCTATTGACAGTATCCTGTGTCTAACAGAAGATTTCAGATCCATGAGGTCCCATTTGTCAATTGTTGTTCTTAGAGCCTGAACCATTGGTATTCCGTTCAGAAATTTTTTTTTCCTGTACCATTGCATTCAAGGGTATTTCTCACTTTCTCTTCTATGAGATTTAGTGTATCTCATTTTATGTTGAGTTGTTTGATCCAACTGGACTTGAGTTTTGTGCAGGGTAACAAATATGGATCTATTTTCATTCTTCTACGCATAGATATCCAGCTAGACTATTTGTTGAAGATGTTTTCTTTTTGCATTGTATGTTTTTAGTTTCTTAAACAAAAATCAAGTGTCCATAGGTCTTTGAGTCTACTTCTGGGTCTTTGATTTGATTCCATTGATCGGTATGTCGGTTTCTGAACAAATACCATGCAGTGTTTTGTCTCTACTGCTCTTTAGTCTAGCTTGAGGTCAGGGATGGTGACTCATCCTGAAGTTCTTTTATTGTTCAGGATTGTTTTGACTATCCTGTTTTTTTCTCACATGATGTTGAGAATAGGTAAGAAAGAAGGAAGGAAGGAAGGAATGAAGGAAGGAAGGAAGGAAGAAAAGAAAGAAAAAGAAAGAAAGAAAGAAAGAAAGAAAGAAAGAAAGAAAGAAAGAAAGAAAGAAAGATTTTGAAATCTATGTGGAATGAGAAAAAATAAAGTAAAGATTATACAAGTTGGAAGTTTACATGACTCCTAGTAAACAATGTCTTCCCAACACAATAGGACTAATAGATATTTGAACACAAGGAATCTGTGACAATATGTGGAAGACCTCCACAAGTTCAAAGTATACAAAACCATAGCATGGAAAAGAGGGAGTCAATATGAAATCCTATCTTCAGCCATAGTAAATAGCTGCTAGGAAAGAGAGAACCAGTTTTCTCCAAAGGCCTGTCACTAGAATCATTAACCATATTCTAGGTCTCATTCCCAGAAATAGTTCATCCACATGGTACTGAGGGTATCTCTTGTGTGGACTTTTGGTAGAAAGTAGAAGAAAACTGTTTATAGACCCAGTAGAGAAGTTGCACGTTGAAATCAATATCAACTGATAAAAGGTATGGTGATGACCTCCTCAGGCTCAGAGCAGAGCCAGTGAGACAACTCAGCCTCCTAGGAAGAAAAGTGTAGACCCTAAAGTTGAAAATAAAGAAACTTTCATGAAGAGAGTTGAAGTCAAAGTAAAGATTCCTAGAGATCTGAAAGCATGACTTGTGGATGACCAGATAAAAGCAGCTTTTCTAGCTTCTTGCCAAAAGGAAAGGAGTTTCAGATTTTAAGGACGATGCAAAAAATAAGAAACCTTGAGGAAATACAGTTAATAAGGAGTATGATGTTATTGAAGCTGTGGCAGGGATAAAGGAGTACTTCATTGTACTGTTGGGTACTCAGCTACACTACAGATTTGGGAGAGCACAATGTGTAGAGATCCTTGCAGATAACCCCATTCTTCCATGCCCCAGGGGTAGGGAGGGCCATTTACTGAGATTATGTGTGCAAATCAGAATGATTTTAGTCTATACACCTCTAGATGAGAAGACCCTTGTTTTATTACTGAATGATCTACATGATTTCCTCATGTACCTGGTGAAGAATAGTTAAGAATTCTCCAACATTTTTTTAGTGCCAGTGATTATGAACTGTCTCCTCTTGAGTACCATTGGAAAGCCATATGAGTTTAACTGCTCCTTCTTTCTTTATAGATTTCAAAGTTTCTACCAATATATATATATATATATATAGAGAGAGAGAGATATGGACAACAGAGAGTTGTGCTATAGAGTGCTTTATTGCCTAGTTGACAAAGCTGGTTTTGAATGCTGGTGGTTCTGTTCCTTTGACACTATGGGCATTTATAATGTGTTAATGATCTATGACAGAATCCTTGATTCCTGTTGCCAAAGGAATAAAACTGAACACCTGTGCTTTTTGTTGTTGTTGTTGTTGTTGTTGTGCTTAAAGAGCCCATCCTTTGCAAGTCTCCATGCTGCTCCTTAGGTATTTTGTCTTTGTTCAATTGTTAAAACATTGTGCCTTGTCTTCATGGTTTATGTACTTGTGTCTGATGCATGTTTTAACATGAAAGGTACAATGCAACATGTAGCTATGGTTTTATGGAAAAAATAAATATTGTAGGAGTTATTTTTCATATCTTCAATAATTTTTTCCTTTAAACTTCATAAAAAGTAAATATTAGGTCAAGCAGCATAAATAATTAGATTCTTGAAAGTTTTATTGGACTATGGATTATGAAATAAAATAAAAAAGAAAGAGTAACACCCTACAGAGAATTCATAAATGTATTCAAAAGTGGTCAGAAACCTAGCTTGAAAGGATAAGTTGAAGTATTTATCCTTAAAGAGCTAATTTTCTCAGACAGAATAATGCCTTTACTTTCTTCCATTAAATTTGTTTTCTGGTCATGAGTCTTCACCTTGGAAAGAATGCAACTGCCTTCAAAATAAAACTAAGCCCAGAATGGTGATTCTGCAGAGAAATAGAATTTAAAACTGTGTGTGAGTTGAAAATCTTATGAGTTAAGGTACATTTATCTGCCAAGATCTCAGTGTTGTGTTAAATCCCTCGCATTCAGCACTGGAGATCTCAGGGGACTGTTGTAGACTTTAATCAAAAGAACATTTCACAGTTTGCTTTAAAAGGTCAAACTTACTAACTTATCCTTATGTGATGATAGTTTAGCAATGGTCTAGTAACTTGGTTTGTGGTTTGTCATGACCTAGATCATTTTGTGGCAAAAGGAAATTGATGTGAACACTTTTAGCCTTACTCAACCATTAAAAAGAGCATTAGGCAGGCTTTGGTCTCAAAACCAGTATAGCTTCTCATAGTCAGTCTAGGATTTTATGAACGGGACAAATCCCAGAATATTAAAGCATGTATGTATATGCATATATCTGAATATGCATGAAAGGTGGATATATATATATATATATATATATATGCATTGTATAAATTATAAACATCAAGCAGCTTCACTCAGACTAGAGAAATCATGTCATATAAAAACTAGTATATCAAGCTGGATTTAGCTCGAATAGCTGTCTGAATGTCAATTATTCAAGAACAATTTTCTCTAACATTGAGAAAAGTAGTGTCCCTCAGTTTCACAATCCTAGCTTACCTAACTTATCTAACTAAGATGAGATTATTAAATTTCTTCTAAATTCCTAATGCAAGATGAGAACCAGGCCAAAAGTATTAATTGGAAAAATCTTAAAAATAATCAATTATTGTGCATTTATAAGTACTATTCTGGAATATCTCATCAACATGTTCCATATTCATCTGTATCATTCACATCTAGCATTGTCTACCTTATTAGACCAACTATAGTAGTATCATTATGTTGCTAGAACACTTTCCTTTTATTTTTAGATATTATTAATCTCTTCTTGTACATACATTAGTTTTTTTTGCTTCTCTCTCTATATATATTTCAGTATTATTTAGTTTCAGAGATCCACTATGTTATATGAACACATTTTTATGGATAAGGGAAACTTAAATTTTTATTTTCAGTTTAACCTATAACCAGTACTTGAAGTGTGAGCCAATATTTATAAAGATATATTATTAAAAGCTGAGTTAATGAAAATATTGATATTGCAAAAGGAAAAGAAAGAAAATAACGCTTTGCTTTCCCAATGATATTTCCATTACTGAAATGGGAAGAGTGAAGTGAATTTGGCATATATGGGTGCATTGCACACATGAAAGCAGATTTAGCATTTACTATATTTATATAGAAGGCCACCGCATCAATAAATGAATCACCACAAGCTCATTAAATAGTAAGAACATTATTAAATATAAGTTTGCTTAGTTGATTGCAGTACTGCATGTGAAAACAAAATACTTAATATTTTTAGGTTTTTGTAATATTGAATGCACATTGCAATTAGTTTTTATAAATATCTAGAATATGAACATATATAAATTCTGCAGAAAAGGCATTGTACTAGTATAAAGATATCCACCACTCTAAAATGATTGTTTTCTTGTAAGTTAGAAATTAATTTCTTACCTCTTGTGTGCAAGTTGGATACATGTTGATTTTAGTAACTTCTAGAGACTTAAATATATAAGAGAAACACTACAGTGGTTTTTCTGATTTAAAAAGATAATATTATTCTTTTTCGATATTTTATGATATGAAGAAATTTTGCAGTCATGTTGTGAATATCTGCAGTTTGATGTGTTTTATAAAACATAATATAATGCAGCAAGAGGGGGAGCCTTAGAGGGCCCATGATGAAGCATCCCATCAACTGAGGTACCAGCCGTAAGATGGATCTAGTATAAAATGAGTGTACTTGGGGCCATGAGAAGGGTGGTTAAGAAGTGAGTAGCAGCAAAGAAAGACAGGAGAGAGAGAAAGAGAGAGAAATACAGAGAGAGAGAGAGAGTGAAGAGGGTCATACAGAATAAGAATGGTGAAAAGGTCCTTTCATAGAAAGCCAGGCTCCCACCTGGCTGTTGCAAACTAACTGTTGGGTGGAGCCTAGAAAATGCTAAGACAGGTAATTTACAGAGAAGCACAGGAGGAAGGCAGGGAATGAATGATGAGCAAGACCTCTGTTAACTTTAAGCAGTCATGACCCATGAGACAAGAGGAGAGCTCATCTCTGAATAAAAGCTTGAGTAACAGCTCAATCTCATAAATGATTATGAGCAATCGCTTCTCACCTAAGCTGCTCCTTTTTCCCTGGCACATGGAAAAACTGGGAAAATGAGTATCTGGTATGTGAATTTCTGTTACTGCTCACCACAACTGGAAAAATAACCTGAACATACTACAACAAATGAATTGTCTAATAAAATGTGTTGCATACAAATTCACAATACAATGTTTCTCATTGGAAAAATGAAACCATAAATTTGAAGGTAAATGCATAGAACTAGAAAAGATTATATTTAAGAAAGTCCCCCAAAGTCAAATGTTATGTGGAAGCTCTCATCTGAAGTTTGTAGCTCCAAATCTTCAGAATGTGTACACACCATGGAGACATAAAAAAGCCACATGAACGTAAAGGTTTAATGGGGAAGCACACTTGAGGTGGAAATGGAAGCATACAGGTTTTATGAAGTGGAGAATGGGAAAAAGGAGAGACAAACTTTAACCAGGGAGGGAGAGGAGGTCAAAGCAGAAGTAGGAAGGAGGAAAGAATTACACCAAAGGTGTTTGACTAAACCTCAAGGAATAATACCATCTAAAATTGTAGACAAATTACAATGCATGCACAAAGACAGGCACACACACACACACACACACACACACACACATCTGTCTAACACATATTCTAAGCATGAGAAGCCTCCTCCTTTATGGTATGTTCAGAGTAATCCAGATGATTCTCTGAAATACCAAATGATATTCTGAAATAGCATATGCTGTTGTTCTTTCTCTTAGTTGCTCCTCAGAGATTGAAGGTAAAGCTCCTAGTGCAAAACTAACTATTTGTATAGCACACAGGACCTCGATGATTCAAGCTCATTCTAATAAGCCTCCTTCCTATATTCTAGTTTCTAGAAATTACCATACAAGCTGTTGAGGGAAAGAAGCAGTCAATAGATTTATCCATATGTAACCCACAACGACCAGCATAACAAGATATGTATAATGACACACAGTGGTGCTCATATATTTATGATACCCAACAGCTTTCTAATTAGACTTCATGTCCACTCAACAGGAGAGAAATCATAGCTCCTACCTGAAATCTACCTAACCATCAAGTGCTAATGAGGTCATGGATCTTAGAAAAATTCCTGACATCACCACTATAAGGCAGTATATTTCTCTAAATGTATTTATCTTTATACCCACAGGTAAAGGCAGTAGGACATAACCCTCATCAATGAATGTTCTTTTTGCAGTAAGTAGAAATCATTACAGACAGCCAAAATTATACACAATACATAGTGGTCAAATGTGGGGAGTGGGCGCGGCCACATGGGCCAAAGATGGTGCCTGGCTTTATGCCAAGCCCTGTGACCTCACTTGTTTATCCCAGTCTCAGTCATGTGCAATAAAAGCAGTGCATGTAACTCAGTGGAGCGATTAATGCAACATCTCTTGATACCATCAGC
This sequence comes from Mus minutoides, assembly GCA_902729485.2. Lineage (NCBI taxonomy): Eukaryota > Metazoa > Chordata > Mammalia > Rodentia > Muridae > Mus > Mus minutoides. The sequence goes on from LR750276.1 coordinate 184,399, forward strand.
CAATCCTACATGCTGCCTTGGACGTGTGCGTCTATGATTGGGTGGTGTGAGGTGACATGAGTGAATGGAAGTATAAATTGAGGGCAGCCCCAGATGAGGAGAGACCAGCCAGTGGCCAGAGACCAGAGACCAGCATAGCAGAGAGAGACCAACATAGCAGAGAGAAACCAGGGTAGCCAAGAGAGACCAGATGAGGGACCAAAGACCAGAGACCAGCATAGCAGCATTAGGCCAAAGAGAGCAGCAGAGGAGGAGAGCAGCACCAGCGTTAGCCAGCCAGCATAGGAGAGAGCAGAGTGATTGAGTGAAAGGCTGCTGTGTGAAACCTGAAAGAGAGAGAAAGAGAGAGAAGCAGAATAAAGATTTGCTGAGAAAAGGCAAGCTGTCTGAACCTGCCCTGCCGCTGCTCCACTGTGTTGTTCTATCCCCACATCTCTGCTGTACAGAGATGTGGGAGACTGGGCCCCAGTATTTGGTGGCCTGTAAGGGGAAGGGAAAACAGGATGTGGCAGCTGATGCAGAGCGAGACTGAGAACAAGAGTGGTGAGAGAGAAAGCAGGTGCAGCTGGCCTGAAGGGAACTGAGAATTGCAGCCTCTGATGCGGAAATTGCCCGAGGGCCAGCTGGAGGAGGTGGACAAGGCAGAAGGCAAAGCCAAGGCTGGGCACTCCAGGACACCATAGAACCAGCACCAGTGAGCGCTGTGGCACAGGGCTGCTCCGGTCTGGGGGTGCACAGGGGGCGAGGCTGAGTCTGTGCGCTCCAGGCTGGTAGTGGTGGCTCAGGCCTTGCCAAAGGAGGCAGAGGCAGGAGGAGTCCTTGCTGTCAGAAGTCAGAAGACACAAAAAGCAGCAAAAGATTCTGCAATAAGTAGCGGGGGGGGGGGGGAGATATTTTTAGAGCAAGAACCTCCCAGTAAGGGACAGAGCAGGAAGTTCCTGGAAGTTGGGACATGGCAGGAAGTTCCCAGAAGCTGGGACAGAGCAGGAAGTTCCCAGAAGCTGGGACAGAGCTGGAAGTTCTGGTATTTGGGACGAGCAGATTAAGAAGGTAAAGTTAGGCCTAGATAGATAGATAGATAGATAGATAGATAGATAGATAGATAGATAGATAAATATTAAAATGAAGCAGTGTAGACACCTACTCAGTGACCCACAATGCAGTAGATCCCTCAACGACTCCATCTGAGGGCAACCCCAGTAAGTTAAGTGGAACCTTTGAAGTTGAATTTAGGATGACAGGTGAATTTGATAATAAACAACCAGAAGCCATAATTACTAATGACGAATGGGTGGTGGTTTGCACAGCTGATTTTGATAATCATTACTATTCTATCACCTGGATTCAGTTTGTTCCACTTCCAGTACCCTTTAGTGTGTATGCTATGGTTTTCCCTAGGATTTTTGGAACCAATAAATTTTTGTAATTGGCATCCACAGTCATGGAAAAGTAATGTTTTGTTTAATGTGTCTTTGAAGGGTAGCTTTTGTTCTTCTATAAAAAGAGCCCATGTGGGATGCATGCGATGGTTTCTTTGGTATCAGGATGGAGTCCTGTGGCTTATTCCAAATATGGGCATCCTACAAATAAATCAGCACCTCCTCAACCTAGGTGGACAGCTCAATGCAGAGCTGAAAGAGAGTGGCCATTCGCCTGGACAGGATGTTATGATAGTCAGGCTAATAATGATTAATATCTATAGTTTTTTGAGACTTATCAGAATTCTCATCAGTTGGTTACCTGGACCCCTTTAAGTCATGTGTCTAGGGTGTATATAACTTCTGTGCAGTCTCATAATCTCTCATATACAGCCAATTTGTCTCAAGGCTTGGAAAGATGCTGCTAAGGAATTGGAGTCATGATTTCAACAAAGGGCATTGATCACTACCGTGAATAATACCCAAGTCGACTTTGCCATAGCTCAGCAGTGGTCAGAGATGGCTCCTGAAACCTCCAACATACTAAAGAACTGGGGTGGGATGCCATTCTGGGCATTCCTTTTGATTAGTGTGTGTATGGAAGAATGATTTGGTGGATGGTGTGCATGTGAAGGCAAGCTAAGGCAGAAACCAACCTGTGCTGATACAAGCAATGGCAGCTATAGAGACTGGAGGCTCACCCCATATTTGGCTCAATATGCTAGACCGTTAATCAGAGATGGGTAAGATTCTTATGGAAACCCTACCATTCTATGCTAGACCGTTAATCAATGACAGGTAAGATTCTGCAAGGGTCCCACCAACCTAAGACAAGAAGCCTGTGCCATAAAAGCTGCATGGGTCATGACGATGGGTAAGGGGGTACCCCTTGTCAGGACAATCTAAGGCAGATGTGGTCCCTGGAGTAAATGAGGGAGTTCCAATTGGGACAACCTAAGACAGATGAGGTCCTAGAGCTCTTATTTAAACAAATAGGGGGAGATGTGGAGCGCAGGCATGGCTGCATGGGCCAAAGATGGCTCTTGGCTTTATGCCAAGCCCTGTGACCTTGCTTGTTTATCCCAGTCTCAGTCATGTGCAATAAAAGCAGTGCGTGTAGCTTATTGGAGAGATTAAAGCAACATCTCTCAATACCATTCTATAGGCCAATCCTACATGCTGCCTTGGATGTGCGCATCTATGATTGGGTGGTGTGAGGTGATATGAGTGAATGGAAGTATAAATTGAGGGCAGCCCCAGATGAGGAGAGACAAGCCAAGGGCCAGAGACCAGAGACCAGCGTACCAGAGAGAGACAAGATGAGGAAACTGGACCAGTGTTAGAGAGCACCAGCATAGGAGAGCGCCAGCAGCTTTAGGCCAGAGAGCAGCAGATGAGGAGAGCAGCACCACTGTTAGCCAGCCAGGGTAGGAGAGTGAGTGAGTGAAGGGCTGCCGCTGTGTGAAACCTGAGAGAGAGAGAGAGAGAGAGAGAGAGAGAGAGAAGCAGAATAAAGTAGAGGCTGTGAAGGCAAGCTGCTTGAAACCACCTTGGTGTTCTGTGTCATTTATTCCCACTGTCTCTGCTGGTCAGAGACGTGTGGGCGTGCAGCAGTCAAACTTAAAGTTCTAAACACATAAATAAAATAATGGACTTAGAAGACACAAGTGTGTATATATTTATGCACACATGCATATACATGTAACAGGAATATATAATATATGTATAAGAATAATAGCCATGAAAAAAGGGCCATCAATTCTGGAGGGAGTAATGGGAGGGTGTGGGAGGACTTTAATGGGTGTAAAGAAAGGAAGAGTGACATGATTATATTTTAATTTAAAACATTGCTCTTTTAAACCACTGAGTTTTGGTGTCTTGTGATATAGGGATATGTGGTTTATGTAAGGACGAAAAAGAAGTCAGTTTTATAGTAACACTTAAAAGGTTTATTTTTATTTTGTGTTTGTGTGTGTGTGTGTGTGTGTTTTCCAAACAACTACTTATGTGAATAAGCTGGAAACATATTCAAGGGTAGTGATGAATTATTCTTCATTTTTACATGAAGCTCATGAAATATTTTTATTTCTTGAGTTCTAAGCAATTTACAGGAGTCCTTGTACATGAAAGAGATGTCTTAATTGAATGGACACTAAAGGCTGATTAAATCTGAAATAGGAGAGAATGATTAGAGGGTCAGTACAAAGTAAATGCTTTAATCATTTTTTTTCTTTTTCTCTTTCTACTTAATTTTCTTTACCTTTGTGTATTTGTAGGTAGGCAACCAGAGATAAAAATAAATGTTCAAGTAACAAGAGAAAAAGCTTGAAAAATGAATGTATGAATGTTTTTAAAATACTTTAAAGATTTGATTGTACATTACTGATATTAGTGTAGATGCTTTAGACTAATCTACACTCATTTTCTTATTACAGGCAGCAGATTTTCATTTTTGTGTCCATGACAAAAGCAGAGCATATTTGGTTGAGGTGCGGCCAATACTATACTTATGGCTAAAATCGTCAGTCCTGTAGAAAAAGGCATATTGGTGAGGTGAACCACATCTCTCTCGTCTGCTAACAACACCAGCTTCAGAATATAAACTGTTTAAAATTGTTTTTGTATCTCATTAAGCTTTTGTATTTATTATTTATTAGTAGTTCATGGGTTTGCATATGTGTACGTGTTTGCCATGGCACTAGTATAAACATCAAAAGACAACTTTCAGAAATCAGTTCTCATCCACCAACCATGTAAGATTCGGGGATCACACCAAGGTGAGCAGACTTGGCACCTTGCCTCCTTGCTTTGTGGGTGATCTCATAAATCCCCCTTATACCTATTGTTTTAACGGAACTCCACTCAGATTGTATTTTCTACTGAATATTTTCATTCTATCATTAGGAAACGTTTTCAAGGGGGTATCAGAAACATGATAAACAATCACACCAAACTATAAATATCTCACTTAATCCTCACAAAACATTGTGAGATAAGAATTGTTAGGTCTTAAGAGACTTGACATGAGCATGTAAAACAGTTCAATGCTATATACACTTGGGGGATCACACTCTGGCTACATTACTAGACTTACTTGTTCAGATTTTTCAAAGAACTTTATAGGAGTTAAAGATTCTTTACACAATGAATCATACACAATTCCAAAAATTGAAATTAGAAAAATATCAATTTTATTTGTTAGTCTGAACTCCAGTCTTACTTCAAGGTGCTTGAAGATTTTATATCAATCACCAAAGAGGCGCAGGCCTTTGTTATTACCTGAGATGCTTCCTGGACTTGTTTTTATTATGAAGAATCCCTAGAAGGTTATACTTATTCATTTCACTACTTTTATTTTATTTTATTTTATTTTATTTTATTTTATTGGTTTTATAGTGTAATGGACCCAGGAAGAGTCCACGGCATGGCTCGTATAATGTTCTAAGTAAGAAATCATTTTGGACTATAGAAGGCCACATGAAGCATGTTTTTCATAAGGTATGTGAAAGTGGCCACATCTTTTAAACTAAACTCATAAACAGTTGACATGATGTGCACAGCACTGAGATTTACAGTACTGGGGCTATAGGGAATTTGAAAATCCACTGGCATATGCAAAATCCTGGTATCACATGGACCATGCTCTTTGGTGGTGATGCAACAGAAGCAGATTCTAGCATTTTTTATTATCCATCATGCATCAGGAAGAAGCAGCTTAGTTAATATTTGTAGGGGTCAGTGGTGGACTAAATGAAAATAGCCCCTATAGTTTCATTAAAAAATGCCATTATTGGGGTGTGACTCTGCTGGAAGAAGTGTGAGCTTTGAGTTTTCAGAAGTTCAAGACAGACCCAGTGTCACCCATCTTCCAGCTGCCTGGGGTTCCAGGTGTACAACTCTCAGCTCTCTTTCCAGCATGATGTCTGTCTGTGTGCTGCCATGCTTCCTGCCATGACAACAACAAACTAAACCTCAGCCTTGATTAAATGTTTTCTTTTATAATAGTTGCCATAGTCATATTGTCTCTTCACAGCAACAGAACACTGAGGAATACAGGGTCTCTATGGTAACAGTCTCAGCCTGCTGTCCTCTATAGGGCAGACTCTCTAGTAGGTAGGTAGTTTCTGTACACATTGTACAGCATATACACTCAGACCAATGGGAGTCATTAACAATCCTCCTCCCATGACACAGTCCAGGTCTTGTCGTAAGTCTGTGGTATTCCTTGATATATCCATGCCCAAGTCAAATATACATGTACACTTGGGCTTAATGTGTTCCCCACAGTCATGATATTTAGAATGGCTGCCATGTTCAGAAGCCCTTCTGAGAAAGCCTAGCTCGCTAATTTTTTTTTTTTTTTTTACAATTCTTACAAATCCCTATTAACTGTTCATTTTTCTCCTCTTTCCTTCATATATTTTATAAAAATTCAGATATTTTATATTAACATAAAGTTTGTGGATATATAACAATGATAACTTACTCTGTCTGTTCCCAAACAGTCAACAGAAACACCAGAATTTTGTGTAGAATATAAGTATGTATATTGCCATTTTCATTTTTTCTATCTTGCATTATATAATCAACATAACTACAATGCCAACAATCTGGATGTATTTAATAATATTACCAGTGAGTCATTCAGTCAACATTGCTGGAAGAATCACAAGATATCGAAGGGAATGGTTATTTTAAAACACATACTATGTAAAACATGCTTGAACTTTTCAGTTTTGAAACATTATTTACTGTAATATTATAATATACTTAGTGATATACCAAGTTAACACACGCGCACACACACTGAAACACTCACAAATTTCGTATTTATGTTTGTTGACATAAGCCTTTTAAATTAAGTGGTATACAAATCAGAGAAAACAGCTACCTGACAATATAACCATAACAGCTGGATGATTGATTGAATTTTTCCATCTATAATAATGTAGTATGTACTTATACCTTTCTTCAAAATTAAAGTGTGAAAAGAGTTGAAGCGATATAAACTCAGTGCTTCTATTTGGGAAGCAGCTGTTAATTCCATAGTTCAGAAATATATGGTTTTGGAAGTTCTTTGAAAAGAATGCATTATACAAATTGCATGCAATTTATTTTTGTGTTAGGTATGTGGAGATTGCATGCAACAAAATTTGCATGTAAGTTATAAAATGTTCTAATGTAATAAAAAATTACTTCTTCAAATAATTTTCTGTCCATATTATATTCTTAAATATATAATACATAGTATTATATGTACTAACTGAAGATAAAATAAATAGCTACAGGACAAATTAAGTCTCAATTTTAAATCTATCTTTTGGGGAACTGATAGTTTACTCTTTGACCACACGGTTTATCTTCTAATTCATTGTATGATAAAAACATTTTATTCACTGTAAACTAATAATGTTTAATACATAATCACTCTTCAAATTAGAGCCACAACACTATTAGTTTTTCTTATGATCTTTTTAGTGTTCTCTGTAAATTTATTTTTCTTAAGGTATCTTTCCTTAGATAAATAATTTTATATGAGTTTATCTAGATTCATTAAAATCTCAAGTAGCCACTATACAAAAAGTAGCTGGTAAGGGTTCTTTTCCATCAAAATCCTCCTGTAAGGTAGTACCTTACTTGGTACTTACTTCATACCTTACTCTGGTAACATATAAGGAAATAGCATTGTTCCCTGAAACAATGTTATGATACATATTGTTGGTGTGTTATGTAACTTCTTAAAATAAAAGGTTGGAAGGACATCTGGGCTAATAACTGCAACCTCCCAAAGTTAGCATCCCCCAAAAAACAAAGAACAAGAATGTTAGGTTTTATTTACTGGTCTCTAAAACTGGAATTGAGTTATGTTTCTGCTCCTAAAAGCAGATATGGCATCCTGGAATTCTTAGAAGATGTGGTGGCTTAAGTATTCTTAGCTCATGGGAACTGACGCTATTAAGAGGTGTGGTCTTGAAAGAATAGGTGTGGCCTTGTTAGCGGAAGTGCCTCACCATGTAGGGTGGGCATTGAGGTATATGCTTAAGCTATGCCCAGTGTGGAAAAGACCCTCCTCTAGCTGCCTCTAGAAGAGTCTCCTCCTGGATGCCTTAGGATCAAGATGTAGAAGTTCTGGCTTCTCTAGCAGTGTGTCTGACAGCATGCTGCCATGCTTCCTGCCATATGATAATGGAATGGTCCTCTGAAAGTGTAAACCAGCCCAAATTAAAAGTTGCACTTTATATGAGCTGCCTTGGTCATGATGTTTCTTCACAGCAATGAAAACTCTAAGACAGATGGCCATTGATAATTGTTTAAAGCTTGTTCCCTGGAACTCTGAAGGATATGACTGTGTAGCAAAAGGCTTTCTGATTGAAAGCACTGAGTTTATGACATTCACTATTGAACTCCATCCAAACAGGCTTGTTTGGCATCTGGACAAAAGAAAGGACTACACTTCACGGATGTTCCTTATCTAGAGGTTTGGAGCACTATGATGGCTGCATGGAAATAGATCATGGCAGTAGGCTCCTTGAATATTGTGAGTTTCTGCTGCCAAAAGAGTACATTACTATACATGCTGAAATACTACCCATTTTTTATATTTATTTCACAGAACACAAAGAATGAAAATTGACATTTGGGGACTTTGTGCCCTGTAGCATGGTTGTTCTTGGTGAGGTGATCAAGACAGAGGAAGTTATTAAATTCATACATGGTGAGCTAGTACTACTTTATAGACATAGTATCATTTATTTTTTTCAACTCATGGCATTAATATGATAGTGATATCATCTTAATTTACTGGCACGTTCTTGCTTAGTATTCAATATGAAACATAAATGAAATTTTAAAAAACTAGTGTACAGAAATATGCTTCTGCATTCTCTTTTTTTCTTGGTCTTTTCTGTTTCCTACTCTTCAGTACTTCTGTCCCCTTCCCTTTCTCTCTCCTTCTTCTGGAAGAAAACACTTGCACAAAAACTAAAACTCTGATGTCCATTCTAGAAATTTTCTGTGCATATTCTCTTTCAGTGAGTTGATATATGGATGATAAACCTGGGTTACAAAATAGAATCTAGTGTATTCATGAAAAATAAAAACAAGCAAATCACCAAGGATTTGAGTTTAAGAAAGGATTAAGACTAATGGAGACAGAAGAGATGATAAACTCAGCATAATGTTCCTGTGGAGAATGACAGGCAAGATTTAGGGCACAGAGAACACATTTGTCTTATTGTTTTGTAAATTATTTATGGTTTTTCTTTCTCCAAATCTCCATTCTCTGATTAGTTATTTCCAGATGGTATAATTAAGTTTCAAAATTCCAAATATTCTACACTTACGGTTTGGCTTGTTTTATTTATATTGTAACAGCTGATTTCAACAGCTGTTCACTCCATAAATAGATTTCTGTCAATAGATTTTCATTTTAATCAATTCTGATCATCTGATTTACTATAATAGAGTAATTCTGTGGAGTATTCTAGGAGTTTTTCTTGTATTAAATGGCAATGTTATGTTAGATTTGACAATTTCCTAATATTGTTCTAAAAGTTTCTAACCTCCAACTAGTCATTAACTAATGTATAATAAGAATTAATTACATTTAAGATATTTAAAAACACATCTTTCGTTTTTTGAATTAAATTAAGGTGCATTCTGTTTTTTCAATTCCAATAATCTTAGTTATATGGTTCACACATTTTATAATTGAAATATACACATATAAATATTAAATTGTTCTGATTGAAAAATTCAGAAATAAAAAAAAGTAAAGGTAAAGATGTTTTTAAGATGTGTTTTTATAATGTGTAACTAATATTCTCTCTCTGGCCTCGACATAGAGTATTATTAAAACCAAAACAAATAATTCTCATGCACAGGGAGGCCTTTAGCTTTTCCAGTTACAAGTTTTGATCTGAGGCAATTAATATTTCTTTCTTTGTTTAGGTCAACTATAAATTTTCTGAAAATCAATTAGGGATAAAAAGTATTTAAATAAAATAAGCCCTGACTTAAAGGTAAAAAGAAAACATATTTCTAATGTATTAAAATATAAACATAAAATTATAATAAAAAGAAAAAATGATAAAAATTTGGACTATAAGTTTGGTAGATAGCAAATATCAAAATGTATTATTAATATGAAACTTACAATAGTTTGTTGTTTCTTAGTTTTATAAACTAATTAAATAGTATTGTTAATAATAATATTAATAAATAACATGCCAAAGATTCATAATCCAACAGAAGCAATGTGCAAAGAGTGATCCATAGCCATATTTCTTTCTATTACTGAGAAAGTCCTTCTTTACCAACTATGACAAGGTGGAGCTCATACAGGTCATTCAAAGTCATCCTTTCTTCAGTGTCATTAGTAATTAAGCAAAGTCACCAAAATAAACACATTACTAAATGATAAATGAGTCAATGAATTTTTTTGAAATCCTGGAATTAAATTAAAATTAAACACAAGAAAAACTCTGGAGCACATTAAAAATAGTCCTAAGTGGGTAATTTTTAGCACTGAGCACATACATGAGAAAATTGGTGTTGAAAATATGGCTCAGCTGTTCTGAGCACTGGCTGCACTAAAAGAGAACTCAGGTTTGCATTCCAGTACCTCATGGTGGCTCACAACCATTTTATCCCAAGTTCTAGGTATATAACATCTTCTGGCCTCTGTAGACATTATTCATGAACTTGATGTACAGACAAAATCCAGACAAAACATCCAAGCACATACAATAAAATAAAATGACAATAAAACCACTAAACAAGTTTTTGTTTTTTTAAAGAGCCAAATAAATACCAATGCATTTGGAAAAACACAAACAAAACAAAGTCAAATGCAACTTAAAGAAAAGTTACTAAAAATCACAGCAGAAATTAATGAAATGGAAACAAAGAAAATAATATAAACAGTGAACAAGCCCTAGGGCTGGTTCTTTTATAAGATAAGACCTACACATTGACAGAGCTCTCTGTATTCCTTTCTGTTTAAAATAGCTTCTCTATTGCTTTTCAGGATTAAAGATGCTTTTTAGGAAAATTTTGCCCTATCAACATCATAACTGTTAAAGAATGGACAATTTGCTTTGGCAGACAGAATTGGATAATATATCATATTTATTCCATATAACAGTTTTAATTTTGATGCTATTTAAAAGCACTCTTCTCTGTCTCTATCTCTCTGTCTCTTCCTGTCTTTGTCTCTCTGTCTTTATCTCTTTCTCTGTGTCTGCTTTTATACTACATGTGTCAGAATCTGTATGTGAAGGACAAAGGACAACCTCAGGTGTTGGTGTTCACCTTTAAATAGATGCACTTGCTCACTGCTATGCATGCCAGGTTAATGGGCCCACTGGCATCCATAGATTCTCCTCTCTCCATCTTACCATAAGAGTGGCGAGAGGACTTTCACAGCTACCATAACCCAGCTTCATGTGATTTCTGAGAATATGAGTTCAGTTCTTTATGTTTGAGCAGCAAGTACTGTAACCAATGGGCCATCTTCTTAACCTTCATGTAATACTTAAAATTGAGGAAAATATCAGTGAAGATTATTTGGGCTCTAATTACATGATTTTCTTAGTATTTATTATGAAGAATTTTTTCATTAATTTATTCAGTTATTCACTTTCCATTTGAATTGCAGCCCCTCTCCCTCTCTCCTCTCAGTCCCTCCACTCCTTACTCCCTGCCCTTCTCTGAAGAGAAGGGTTATCACCTCTGGAATACCACCCCGCCCTGGGACATTACGTCCCAGCACAACTAAGCACATCCTCTCGCACTGAAGTCACGGAAGACAGTCCAGATAGGGAAGGAGATCCAATGGCAGGCAACACATTCAGAGACAGACTCTCTCCAGTTGTTAGAGAACACATGTGAAGACAAAGTTGCATATCTCCTACAAATGTGTTGGCACTATAGCCAGATCCTGCATGCCCTTTGCCCTTTGGATGGTTGTTCAGTCTCTGTGAGCCTTGATGGGCTCAAGTTAGCTGACTCTTTAGGTGTTCTTGTAGAGTCCTTACCCCATCCCCCATCCCACCACTATTGCATGTAGCTTTTGTTACCCCACCTTAACTTCAGGAATGGATCACACTACCAGGTCAAGCCAAGATTCCCTTGGATCCATGGATAAAACACACACACACAGACACACACAGATACAGACACACACACACACACACACACACACACACACACACACACACACACACCAATTAATCTTAAAATGCCTTTGCTAACTCAGTGACTGGGCACTGTTCAACCTCTCCTGACACCAAGGCAGAATCAGATAGAGTGGCCATTAGCCACCCAAAACTGAAAACTTACTTGGATGGTTGGTTTTAGCTCCTACAGTTACCCCTGTCTTTGCCTTTTCCTGCTCCCTCAATACACGCTGTGTCCTCCTGTGCAACTTTAAGGGTTCTGCCATGTCCTCAGTCATTGGTTGCTGGTATCTTTATTGCTAGATCAGGAACCAACTGGAGAAAAGGACCTTAACATCAAAACCAATCCCTACACACACACACACACACACACACACACACACACACACACACACACACCCTCACTCAGTCCAATTCTTCTACATCTCTTGCTAGTTTTGCCTGATGATTAACTGTGGATCTCTACATCTGTTTCCATATGCGGTTGGAGACAGTTATACTATGCTCCTGTAAACAAAGCAGGGGGAATCATTAATAGTGTCATGGGTTGGCTTTCTCCCATAGATGGGCTTCAAGTTAGGACAGTCATTGTTTGGCTTCTCTCTCAATCTCTGCTTCATCTTTATCCCTTCACATCTTGCAGGCAGGACAAATTTTGGGTCAAAGAATTTGTGGGTGGGTTTATGGCCTTCTCTATCTACTGAAAGTTTCACCTGTACATAAAGTAGTCATTTCAATCTACATATCCTCAGATGCTAGAAATCTCGAATAGAATTACCCCCATAAACTGACAGGAATCAGCCCAGCCTTCTGCCACATGTCTCTGGCTAGTCCCATAGAGGAACTCAACTGATTTCCATTCTCTTCCAGCCCTCTCCTTCCCTGCCTCACCTCTCCCCACACATGATCCCCATCCATGTTACCCTCCTCACTCACTCTACCACTCAGTTACCTCCCTCAATTTATCTCCCATATCTATTTTATTCTCCACTCTGAGTGAGATTCAGGCTTCCTCCTTTTGACTCTATTACTTAGTTTCTTGGACTGTGTGGTTTATACCACTGTTATCCTGTACTTTATGGCTAATGTCCATTTGTAAGTGAATATATGCGATGTGTATTTTTATGGGTCTGAATTACCTCACTCCAGATGATATTTTCTAGTTCCATAATTTGCATTCAAATTTCATGATGTCATTGTTTTTAATAGCTGAATAATAATCCATCCTATAAATGTACCATGTTTTCTTTATCCATTCTTCTGTTGAGGGGCATTTTGGTGTTTACAATTTCTGATAATTACAAATAAACTGCTATGAACATAGTTTGGCAAATGTCTGTGTGGTTTATATAGTAGGGCATAATTTAGATATATGCCCAGGAGTGGTATAACTGAGTCTCAGAGTAGAACTTTGGCCACTTTTCTGAGAAACCACTAAGCTGATTTCCCAAGTGGTTGTACTAGTTTCCACTTCCTCCATCAATGGAAGAGTGTTCCCCTTCCTCCAAATACTCTCTGGCATGTGCTGTCTCTTGAGGTTTGTATCTTAGCCATTCTGGTGGTTATAATCTCACAGTCATTTTGATTTACATTTTCCTGATCACTAAGGACACTGAACATTTTTTTAAATGCTTCTTCAACATTAGAGTCTACCCTGTTGAGAATTCTGTTTAACTCTGTAACATATTTTTTTAATTGGGTTATTTGATTTGTTGGTGTCTAATTTATTGACTTCTTAATGTAGTTTGGATATTAGTCTTCTGTTAGATAAAGGTGAGTGAGGATCTTTTTTCCTTTCTTTAGGCTCTTGTTTTGTCCTATTGATGGTGTCCTTAGCTTGGCAAATGATTTTCTGTTTGAAGAAGTCCCATTCATTAATTGTTTATCTTATTGCCTGAGCTATTGGTTTTCTGTTCAGAAAGCTGTAACCTCTGCCAATTTGTGTTCGACTTTCTCTTCATTAGATTTAGTATGCTTAGTTTTATGTTGAAGTGTTTGATACATCTGGACTTGAGTTTTTTGAGAATGAAAAGTATTTGCATTGTTCTACAAGTAGATATACAGTTATACCAGCACCATTGGTTGAAGATGGTTTCTTTTTCTTTTATTGTAGGTTCCTTTTTGTCTTCCTTGTCAAAAATAAAGTGTCTATGGGTGTGTGGGATTTTTTCCTGTCTCTTTAATTCTATTGCATTGTTCAAGCTGTCTATTTTCATGCTCATATCATGCTAATATCATTCATCCATAGATAAGTAGGATTAACATGGTAAAATGGACATTTTACCAAAAGCAATCAACAGACTCAATGCAATTACCATCAAATTTTCAACACAATTCTTTACAAACCTTGAAAGAGCCAATCTCAACTTCATATGGTAAAACAGAAATTCCAGGATAGCTTAAATAATCCTGAAGTTATTTTTGTAATTGAAGAGAGAGCATACATAGTCAGACAGCATTCTAAAACTGGATTGAGCCATTCCCATTCCTTGGTAAGTAATCTGAAATATTAGATCTACTCAAATACTTTTCTTATAAATCAGGTACTAACCAAAGAGTAGAAATCATGTAAGTCTCCATTGACATAAGTTTCATTTCCTCAGCCATCCATAGACTACTTGATGGCACAGAGTGCTGTCATGTGGCACGACTAGAATACTAATGAAAGTGAGGATGAAAATTCTGTTAAGGTCCCACATTCATACTTATTTACATTTCACTATAGGGAGACCAAAAAGATATATATGGATTGCTCAGGTACACTAGCTTAGGATATGCAGTTAGCTCTTGCTTATTTTTACAATATAATTCCTGAATATCAGAAAGTGGTGGTTTGAATAAGCTTGGTTTATTGGAAGTGGCATTAGTAAGAGGTGTGGCCTTGTTGAAATAGGTGTGGTTTTGTTAGAAGAAGTGGGGGCTTTGAGGTGTTACGCTTAGGTTCTGCCTTGTGTGCAAGAAAACCTCCTCCTGGCTACTCTTGAGAAAAATTCTTCCCTGGCTGCAGATGGGTCCAGATATAGAATTCTCAGTTCCTTCTCCAGTACCATGTCTGCCTGGACACTCTGATTAGTACCTGATGTATTTGAGTAGATCTTCCAATACTCTAAATTATTTCCAAAGCATGCATAGAAATGATTCAACCCAGTTTCACAATATTATATGTCTGTGTATTCACCCTCCTTCTCCAGATACAATGTTTGACAGGCTTCTTGCCTTGAACATAATGCACTACTTAAACTCAGAACTTGTACACTCAGAACTTGTACACTCAGAACTTGTACACTCAGAACTTGTACACTCAGAACTTGTACACTCAGAACTTGTACACTAGAACTTGTACACTCAGAACTTGTACACTCAGAACTTGTACACTCGCCCTAATTAAAGGTTGTACTTTAGAAGAGTTGCCTTGGTTATAGGGTCCTTTCATAGCAATGGAAGCCCTAAGAATCAGACACAACCTTTGACTAGTACATCATAATCTATCATATTCAAAGTAAGCACATCTTTTATCATATGTGTGTGTGTGTATTCTTTTGCTTTTTCATTTATTGGTTTATTGACTTTTTATATACAGAGGACATTTACCCACGGAAAATTAAACACAGAAAGATTATGTTCTCTTTTAAACTGAAAAGATATATTGTATAAATGAGAAAATGGAGGAATATTATTATGGATAATGATGTTATATAACTGAGAAATTTAATATATTGCATATATTATCAAAATGAGTTTAGAAGTAGAAATACACTATAATCCCTCTAAATATTATATTCTCTGTTATAGAATGAATTAATAAATATTCATAAAATATCTATGTATTATGATGCATATATCTATGTAGACAACTCATAAAAAGTCAATTTTTTCTGTAGAAAAGTTTTTATTTCTTGCTAGCAAACTTTTCACCCACACATGCATCTAGTTTGATGATCTATAGCACTGACAAATGCCTAGAGTATGATGAATGAACAAATGCATGAATGATTTATTTATTTATTTATTTAATATGATTATATACTTTGGGTGGACTGTAGTCTAAAATGGCCTTTCAAACTCTTGATAATCTTGTTTCAACTTTTCAAATATTGACATTAAAATTGTAGACAGTCACACAAGGCTTAAAGCTTAAGTTGTTGGTTGTTTTCCTGACATGACACAATCTTGCCATTGAAATAAAACTAGACTGAAAAGGAAATTTTGGTTTAACATCTTAACTGTTTCCTCCTCCTCTTCCTTCTCCTCCTCTTCATCCTCCTCCTTCTATTCTTCTTCTTCTTCTTCTTCTCCTTCTCCTTCTCCTTCTCCTTCTCCTTCTTTCTCCTCCTCCTCCTCATCTTCCATCTTCCTCTTCCCCCCTTCCTTATTCTTTAAAAAAATAAAAGTAATACTTTTTTTCCTTTTCTTTCATTGGATATTTTCTTTATTTACATTTCAAATGTTATCCTCTTTCCCAGATTCCCCTCTGGAAACCCCCTATCACATCCCCACTCCCACTGCTTCTATGAGGGTACCGTCACCCACCCACCTACTCCCTCTACTTCCCTGTCCTAGCATTCCCCTACACTGGGGCAGCAAGCCTTCACAGGACTAAAGACTTCTTCTCCCATTGATGCCAGATAAGGCCATCCTCTGCTACATATGTGGCTGATCCATGGATCCCTCCATGCGTATTCTTTGGTTGGTGATTAAGTCCGTGGAAGCTCTGGGGTGTTTGGTTGGTTCATATTGTTGTTTTTCCTATGGCCCTGCAAACCCCTTCAGGTCTTTGGGTCCTTTCACTACTCAATTGGGGAATCCCACACTCAGCTCAATGGATGGCTGCGAGATACTTTTAAGACTATTCATTCCAATATTTGCCAAAACCAAGTGTGTCTGCTTCCAGCTCTATGCTGTCACATCGCTTCCTGTTTTATTACTTTCGGGACAGAATTTCTTTTATTGGAACAAAGCTGAAGCAAGCAATTAAAAGATTATGGCATTCTACTTCTTTGCTTTTATTGTGCTGGGAGAAAAGAAATATCTGGAATCCTTGTGTTCTAATTCATCAGATCTAATAAAATTTATTCATTCCTAGGATATTGGCCACAAGTAAATGTTCCAAAAAAATTATTGTGTATGTTTGGGTGTTATTTCCTTTAAATTACAAAATTATAATATTTAAGAACTTTGAATTACATAAACATCAAAGAAAATAATTTGTATATACTGAGTGTAAATTGAAATTGAATTGGTTTGAAATAGAGTCCTAACTGCTACAAGAATGCCTGATTCAACCACAAACAATAAAAACAACTTAATTGCTACTGAAAAATTTATCAAATAATATTATTTATGCTTTTGAAAATGAGACAAATAAGAATTTAATTGTCATGTCTACAAGAGACAAATATATATGACTGAATTAAAGTAATTTGTGTATCCGCAGGTTGATAATATGTAGAAGAAAATTTGGTAAGAGTGGAAATTGCTGGGGTTGACTGAATAAGGTTGATAATACCCTTTTCTTTTTACATTTCTTATTTCTGAAGATCGGAGATATCTTAGATCTTAAAACCATAAATTACTTTTTTTACTTATAGTACATTCCATCAAATATAAAATAAAATGCTTTTAAAGACTGCATTGATCTATGAAACCTAATTCCTAAGCTAAATCATCTTTCATATTTTTTTTCATTGTCATAAGCAGTGTTTGTAAACCTGTGTATATAACAGCCCCCTTAAGAACTGGTCAAACAAATATTATAAACATTAAGTCTTGAGTTTTGCTTAAGCAGGAATATGTGGGATTTAAATCTGCCATTTTTATATTCTGGCAAATAGAATCTAAGTATCTTATTTACATTATGATATCTCTAAGTTTCTTAGATGTGCATTGAATTCAATACAGTTCATACCCACATATGTATACAGACACAGGTATAAAGCATACTTAAACTATCACAGTAGATGCACAGCAACAAAATGCATGCAGCAAAAGATTATCCAGTGTTCATTAGAAAAATGAAATTGCCACTAGGCAAAAACAGACAAAAAATAACAACAACAAAACAAGTCTTTTCTGGTAACTTATTAACTATAGTGTTATTTGATTATTCTCTTGGTAGGGTGGATGGCCTAAGTATCTTGGCCATTGATTCCCAACTAACTATCAGAAAGCAAGATGAAGTCAAGATTTTGTACAGAACTCAAGGAGATAAAAGGATGAAGAATGACAAGTCAAAACAATAGAAAGATTTCAGGATCTCAGTGTAGGTACTGAAATAAAGTGGGAGGAAAGGTCAAATAAAAGTTTTGAACATACTGCACATGCTCTGGATTAAAAAAGATTAGGATCAATTGTCATTGGTGAAGATGTTCTGTAGTGAGCATCTTTACACTGATACCTTCCAAATGAGATGGTTGCAGTAGAATGGTTCTGCTGCTGTGCTCTTCTTCCCACAGTTGTACTGTGCTACCTAAGCAGAAGCCTAAATCATAAGCTTGCCTTCAAATTAGCTAAACCCACTCCACCATTATATCCAAATTTATATTGGGGGGATGCTAGTGTGGGAGTGGGTGGGTGGGTAGGGGAGGAGAGCGGGGGGAGGGTATAGAGAACTTTCTGGATAGCATTTGAAATGTAAATAAAAAATATATAATAAAAAAGAAGTTCAAAGTAAATTAAATATAACACACCATATGTATTTACTTATTTGTTTAGTTACATCTGGTGTTTATGTTTTGTCTACTCCAACTTGAGTATATGTGACACTTCTTAATAGACAGTTGCCCATATGAAATAAAGGCTAAGCACGAAGAAGCTGAATCAGAACTTCAAAATCTAGTAATAAATAAACTTGTGTGGCCTAAGTTCTGAATTACTAAGAAAGACGGTAAAAGTTTGTTCTTTGTTGTGCTTTTTCTTTCAATAATGAAGCAAGGGGGAAGAATGTGAAGGGAATTTTTCAAGATTGCATGGAGATCATGTCTATATCTCATTATAATAATGATGCTGTTCTTCATCTCAGGCTTTAATATTGACAAATATAACATTGACAAAAATAATTGGTGGTAGTATGCAAGTATTAGATAAAATTAGAGTGAAACCTAGCCCACTATTATCATAAAATTAAATGGTCATTGTATGTTGATGACTATTCACTCATATTTACAATCATGGTCATTACTACATATTCAATACTCTAATATTAGCGTACCTGGAGATACAAATGATCACACATTAGAGATCACAGAGAGTCTGTGTCATGATTTCAGCTTATTTCAATACAGTATCACAATAACTGATGAAGTTTGTACACACAAGATTATAAAATTATTTGGACAATTTTCAATTTGCCCTTAAAAATAAAAAATAATAATTTTTGTTAAAAATAAATAGGTTGTTAAACTTATAATAGTATTGCTAACTGAATAGTGTTTAATCTCATTACTAAAACAAAATTTATTTTTTTAAATATGTATACTGGTAATAATGGAATCAAGAGAATAGTTAATAAATACAACATCAGAAAACATTTGGTTCCTATATGACATCTTTAGATAAAACATGGTTCAAATATGAAAAGGAAAAAAAATATCTGTATATATATTCATAGCAAAATACAACTGATTTAGAAAAGAAGAAAGTTAAAAAAAATGGATATAACTAAATAAATCATGAAGTTGTATAAAATCCGTGAATCTAAGATCTGGTTTTATGGGAAGGCCAATCAAACTGATATTTTTCAAGCCTGATAGAAACTTTTAAAATGGAGAACAAAGATATAATAAACAACAGTGAGAAATAATAGTAAGGAATGTTGGTCACTAGTTAAAATATATTTCCTAAGGTATATATATAATTCTTTGGGCTTAATGTTAAGTTCAATAATTCAATTACAAAAATGCAATAGGAGATATTCAACCTTTTAGTAAACTAAGCAAGTGACTGACTACCTCTGAATCCATTCTTCTAGCATAGCATCTTAACAAAAATATTGCTCCTAAGTCTACAAACAGTATTTCCAGCAAACTGAATGAATTATTATCTATAACTATTATCTATCTATCTATCTATCTATCTATCTATCTATCTATCTATCTATCTATCTTAACATTCCATTAATTCAAAGGGCACTTATATCAAGAATGCAAGCTTAGCTATTTGAGATGACATTGTTGTTCTAAGAAACTAAAGGATTGAGGAATAAAATATATCCAAATTGCAATAGTATAAAATACCTGTCTCTATTTATAGATGACATATAGTTATTGCTTAGGTAGAAAAATCATATGCATTTGGTAAAAAGCTACTGGAGATTTTAAATGAGATCAGCAAGGTTGAGTTCAGCAATAAATAACAATAGAGAGAAAATCTGAATTTGTATTCTTGCAAGGAACTGAACATTAAAACAAATATAGTACTCTATGCAATATCAATTCTTAACATGTTCAAGGACAAACATGGAAACAAGTATAATCACTTGAGAAATTCAAGGAGCTCTACATAAATAAAAACATTTATTATGAATATTAGAATTTATATTTTAAATGCTAATATTCCTCAAATATTCCCCGTATTGAATAATATCTTATTAAAGCCTCAGTAAGCAATTTTTTTTCAAGAACCAAGATTAGGACTCATACTGAAATGCAAATGACCTATAAAACGCAAAACAAATTTTAAATAATAAACGAGTCTTATTCAACTAATTTGACTTCACAGTAAAATCTGGGTCAAAATTAAAATATAGTCAATGGGGCAGAAAAGATACCGGATCATTGATTGTGAATTACTGGTCTCTAGGAAATGGCATAGAAATAATATAGAGAATAAAATGCGGTCTTTACATAATAGATTCTTAAATATTCATATATTGTTGTTGTTTCTTATTCACAATACTTTAAAATGGAAATTTAAAATAAATCTTAAATTCAAATATGAAATCTAAAAATCTACCAGACAGGAAACCTGATATCATTTAACTTTAAGTGAGACAGGTTCTTATATACCACACCAAAGCCATGATCCTTTGAAAAAGGATCAGGTTAAAAATATAAGCCCTCTATTCATTGTATACCATAAAAATTCCAACACAATTCTTCACATTTACTGAAAGAAAAGTTTTGGCTTCATATGGACACACAAAATACTAGAAGTTAAATAAAATACAGCTCCTGGTGGTATCATCATCACTAACTTCAAGTTGTGCTATAGAGTTAACATAATAAAACCAGCCTAGTATTTCACAAAAAGACATGTTGATCAACGAAATAAAATTAAAGACTAAGACACACATCCATAAACCGAGTGACACCTGATTTTTGATAAGTCAGAAATAAATACTGAATAAAAGACATCTTCTATAAATCATGCAAGGCAAACAATGCACATACAAGAACACAAAAAGATCCGTTTGTCTTCCTTTATCACACTACCTAATACTCAATACCAAATCAATTAATGACTCAACAGAAAATGAGACACACTGAAACTGATAGAGGAGAAAGTAGGGGATAGTCTTGTACTCATTGTCAAAGAAAAAGACTGTCTGAAAAGAACACTGTTAGCACAATCATAATGACCAAAAATTAATAAATGGGACTTCAGCAAGCTGAGAAAGGCAAAAGGACACTGTCAGTCAAGAAAAGTGGCAGCCTCCAGAAAGGGGAAAATAGTTTTGGCAACTACACATAATATAAAGTGCTAATATCTAAAAATATATAAAGAATTCAAGAAAATAAATAACCCAATTTAAAGTGAGTACAATTCTAAACCAACAGTTCTCATTAGAACAAATTCAAATAACTGAGAAACACTTAATGAAATATTCAGCATCCTTAGTCATCAGGGAAAATAAAAGACTAAGATCTCATCTCATACCTGTCCAATGGCTAAGATCAATAACACAAATGACAGCTTATGATGCTGATGATGTGGAACAAGGGGAGCATTCATCCATTGATGGTAGAAATGCAAGCTTACAGAGCCACTGCGAAAATCAGAGTGGCAGTTCCTCAGTAAAATAGGAATCCATCTATCTCATGAGTAAGCTCATCCAATCTTGGGCATATATTCCCAAAGAATGCTTAATCCTAGCCCACAGCACTCTCAATCAGGTATGATCATTTTTGCTTTATTCATACTAGCTAGAAATTGGAAATCACCTTGCTGTCCCTCAGCAGAAGAATGAATAAAGAATCAGTGGTACATTTATACAAGGAAATATTACACAGCTTTTTAAAAACCTGAAATTTGCAAATAAAGGAAAGGAACTGGAAAAAAATCATCCAGCATGAGACATCTCAGACACTGAAAGACAAATATGATATGTATTCATTTACATGTGGACATCAGCTGTTATGTCAAAGATAACCAAGCTACAATCTGTACAGAGGTTATGCATAAACTGAGGGACTAGTGGGAACAGATAGACTTTGTTAGGAAAGGGAAATGGAATGGATAGTTATGGTTGAATGTGGACCGGGAGGGGAGAAAAATGAAGGTGTGAGTAAGAAAAGAGACAGCTAACATTAAGGGACATTTGCAGAATAGTAGGGAAATTTAATATAGTAGAAGCTTCCATTTGTATATATGATGACACACACACACACACACACACACACACACACACACACACACACACACAGAGGCAATCTAAATGCAATTGCTCAGTAATAGGGAAAAAAGAGCATTAAAGGGGAGGTTTCCCTTATTTATTTATTTTTTTCTTCTCAGAGCTCAGGAAACCCTGTGGAAGAGGAGGCAGAAAAAGTACAAGAGCCAGAGTGGAAGTAGGACACTAAGAAACAAGGCTATTTAAATCATGATTGACTACATATGAGCTCACAGAGTCAGAGGCACAAGGCTTGCGAGGGTCCGCACTAGGTATGTTAAGTGTTTTTACGGGACGGAAGAGTTTGCAAGCAACTTGGTCTCTGTTTCTTTTCCCTTCTCATTCTCTTTTCCTTTTGTTTGTTTTGTTTATTTATGATGTGCTGTTTTTATCTTTTTATATTATATACTGAATTAGTTATATTATTTTATAATATTATATTAAATATATTATAATCTGACAGAAGCCCGTTTGCTTTTTTAATGAGAAATAGAGATGAAGTGGATGCAGATGGGTGGGAGGTGGAGAGGAATCAGGGCGAGGAGAAAGAATGGAAACAGTAATCAGGAGATAATATGTAAGAAAAAATCTATTTTCAGTAAAAAAAATAAATAAATAAAGTTAAACACTGCTAATACAAAAGAAAGTATAAATTATATTAAAAAAAAATTCTATAAACCCTACAGGTGCTAATGTCCTCAGATCCAGAATATAAAAGTTTATTCAAACTCATAATAAGATAACCTGAAAGCAAGGTTAAAACAGCGTCAGAAAAATCCAAATGAAAGTATAATGCAGTCATGTATATACACATCATGGCATCAGAGAGAATGACTGGCTTCATGAAACTTTTGTAAGCACATTGAACAAGGGAGCTTCTTGCTCACTAACAGGGGAAGACAAATTGTCGTTATCATATAACATTCAGTTTGCTGGTTTCCTAAAAGGTAAACAGAACCTGGAACTACTACCACAGGGAGCAGGGTTAATGGTAGCTTCCAGAATCCAAAGCCAAGATGTCATCTCATGAAGTCTCCAGGCAATGACATAAGAATATAGAGCCCCCAAGATCTCTCAAACACTGGACCACCAAACAGACAGCATACACCAGCTGATATGATGCTCCCAACACACATACTGTAAAGGACTTCCTGGTCTGTGTTCATTCAGAGATGATGCACCTAACCCTCAAGAGACTGGAGGACCCAGGGAGTTTAGCGGTCAGGTGCGGTGGGGGAATGGGTACATCGACTTGGAGACAAGGGTGGAATGGGGAGGAGGTGTGGAATGTGGAGCAGTTGGGAGGTGGATGGGGGTGTGGTATCTTGATTAGTTCTTCCACTGAAAGCCAATTTTACTTCTTTTTGGTGTAACTTCTTACCAATTATATTTCTATTAAGAAAAGAATATGTACTCCAAACATATAATGAATTTCAAATGTGTATTGCCTTCCCTCATTGTAAAAGTGAACATAGAAAATCATTTATATGCTTTGTCCTCAAGACCAAGCACATTGCCTTGAGGTTTCAAAACTTTAATGCTATTTATAAATATTTGAGAAAAGTCAATTTTATATTGTTAAGGCAAGTGAAGATTTTTTATTGACATCTTAAAATATATCATAGATTTGGGTATGCAATGAGATGTAAATGACCAAGTTCCATGAGGAAAGGGTAGATAGTCATTTGATCTTTAGCTTTATGTCTTGATTCTGCACTAACTCCAACCTGATCTGTGTGTAGAATAATGTTTTTCTGTATATTTCCAAAATCTACAAAAAATACTCTCTTTAAAAACTATTTACCTGACTTTTGCATTATCAGCACAAATACAAAAGAAGAAAGCCACCTTCAGATCAGTAGCTAAATAAATGCCTGCAAACCTACACCCTGTGAATACACAGGTTCTATAATAAAAATATTAGAGCGAGTTGACCTCGCAGGCTCCATGGAAATCGAGTATTATTTTCAAGGCAAGCATCAGAAAAACACCTTTACTCTTGAGAAGCCTTGTAATTGTGTTTTTGAAATGCAAGTCTAAAAGTTGCATTCTCCAGAGAAGTGCTCACCAGAATGCATATAACAAAGAGATGCGTGCTTCATAATCTCCGTGATGTAATGAGAATCCCATAATCAGCCCCCTTAATCTCTTACATATTATAAAATCTGAGCACACATTTTCTGGTAAAGAAAATCGATAGAGAGGGGTCCTAAAAAATGTAAGAAAAGTAAACAAAAGCCTGAGTTAGGAATATATTCAACCATGCCTAAACTACTCTACGAGGAAATTTAAACATTCAGAACTTTGATAGGGAAGTGAATTGATTAAGCCATATTTTCAGGGACTGCTATGCATAGCATTACATCGAGAAAACAAAGGGATCATGACAGCACTTTCTAATGCTCTACAGCTCTCCAATTCCAGAATTCATTTAAACAATTACTAGAAATACATGAGATTTGTTTTAAATATGTTGCTTAGTAACAAAAAGAGGTGCATACGTGGAGGCATTTGATACATGCGCATCCACACAGTTGCTTTGAAAGATGTGCAAGAGAAAACTGTAGAAAAGCAGCTTCAATGCTATCCATGGCACTCAGTCTTATTGTACTGCGTAGCTTTGTTACTTAAAACTTATTCAAAAAGATGTACAAATTCTGACCCAGAACTGTACATAATTTCAGTATATAAGAATATGGCATTAATGTTTGTCTCAGTTTTGTTAAATCTTTCTATATAAAGAGGGTACTAGTAGGAGGAGCACCTATTTTATAGAGTTATATGAAGGTTGAACTAAGGATTATTCCTAAAATATTTAGACTAATAATAAATAACCTACTTTTAAAAATATATAGACAGAAGTAACCTAAAACAAATAAGCTATTGATGCTGACTCCAGAATGCAAAGTGTAGTTTTAAAATCTAAGCTAGAAGAAAATAATAGAGTGGCTGGTGAGGTGTCTCCATGAGTAAGGTGCTTGCTGGGCAAGTATAAACACTGCAGACTGAAGTCCCAGGACCAACATAAAGCACTGCTGTGTGAGGTGAGTAATGCCAGTCACGTAGCAGACAATGCCCTGAGTAAATATGTATTATTGACATGAGCATGGACTCTGTCAAGGAATCCAATGCCTCTGAACCAAGGGAACAGCGAATGCCTCCCTGTGGTCCAAGTCCAGATGTGGACAGTATGCCCAGAAAGTGCCAACTTTCTCCTCCAAGAGGGCAGCAGCCCAAAGCCTACAGACAAATATGCCTCCTCCTCATCCATGTATATCTATATATTAATTATGTGCACCGAGTTACAGATCTGATCCTGGTGTGTTTCTCTCAACAAGCAAAGCCTGGACTCACAGAACTCATGAATATGTCTCTACCATTTCTTCATTCCCGGTCACCTCAGGTAGGGCAATCCAGAGCCTGCAATTCACTGAAACCACATTTCTGGGGTCTGAGAATAAACAGGTATATTCTGTGAGCTCTCTGCAGCCAATTTAGCCAAATCAATTAGTCCAAGGTTCAGTAAGAGATCTTTTCTCAAAAATTAAGACAGATCAAAACTGAAGATTACCAACCTATGGCCTGTATGTGTTCGAGTGCTGGTGCTGGGGGAGGGGAGTAGAGGGCATGCACACACACACACACACACACACACACACACACACACACACACACTTAAAAACAAAAAATAACTCTTTAAACAAAAATTGAGGAACTGCCAAGTCTTTTACCATTTTTATTCTGCTTTTTTTTGTTTGTTTGTTTGCTTAATTGGTTATTTTATTTATTTACACTTCAAATGTTGTCTCCCTTCCAGGTCTCCCCTCTATGAACCCCTCGCCCCATCCCTTATCTGCTTTGCCTCTATGAGGGTGCTCCCTCACCCACCCACCCATTCCCACCTCACCACTCTAGCATCCCCACCCCCTCTGGATCATCAAGCCTCCACAGGACCAAGCACCTCCCCTCCCACCAATGCAAAATAAGGCAGTCTTCTTCTGCATATGTCATGGAGGAGTCATGGTCCAGCCTATGTATACTCTTTGGTTGGTGGTTTAGTCTTTGGGAGCTCTCAGGGCTCTGGTTAACTGATATTGTTATTCTTTCTATGGGTTGCAGTCCCCTTTAGCTTCTTCAATCCTTCCCCTAACTCTTCCACTGAGGTACCTGGGCTCAGCCCAATGGTTGGCTGTAAATATCTGCATCTGTCTTGGTCAGGTGCTGTCAGAGTTTCTCAGGACAGCCATACCAGTCTCCTGTGTATAATCAGATCTTGGCATCAGTAGTAGTGTTAGGGTGTGCTGTCTGTGGTCCCTTGCTTCTGGGGTTTTGTAGTGGTCCCCAGTTCCCCACTCCCTCATTGCTACATATTTCTCTCTCTCTCTCTCTCTCTCTCTCTCTCTCTCTCTCTCTCTCTCTCTCTCTCTCTTTCATTCTCCTGACCCTCTGGCTTTCTCTCCTGACTCTTCTCACACCTGATCCAGCTCCCACCTTTTCCTCTCCTCCTCTTGTCTCCCACAAAGGTCTATTCCTCTTGCTGCCTCCTGTGATTATTTTGTTTCCTCTTCTAAGTGAGATTGATGCATCTACACTTTAGCCTTCCTTCTTGCTAAGCTTCATATGATCTGTGTGTTATAGTTTGAGTATTCTGAGATTTTGGATTAATATCCATCTTTCAGTGAGTTCATACCATGTGTTGTACTTTTGGGTCTGGGGTACCTAACTCAGGATGTGTTCCATCCATTTGCCTGCAAAATTCATGAAGGCCTTTTATTTATTAGCTAAGTAGTATTCAATTGTATAAAGATAGCACATTTTCTGTATCCATCTTTCAATTGAGTGACATCTGTGTTGTTTCCAGCTTTTGGCCATTACAAATAAAGCTTCTATGAACATAGTGGAGCATGTGTCCTTGTGGTATGTCGAACAACTTTTGGATATATGCACAGAAATGGTATAGCTGGGTCTTTAGGTAGAACTATTTCTAATTTTCTGAGGAACCTGCAAATTGATTACCAAAGTGGTTGTACCAGTTTGCAATCCCACCAGCATTGGAGGAAAGTTTCTCTTTCTTCACATCCTCATCAGCATCTGCTGTCACCTGAGTTTGTGATCTTAGCCATTCTGATTGGTGCAAGGTAGTATGTTGTGGTCATTTTGATTTGCATTTCCCTGATGACTAAGGATATTGAACATTTCTTTAGGTCCATCTAAGCCATTTCAGATTCCACAGTTGAGATATCTTTGTTTATCTCTGTACCTCACTTTTAATAAGGTTATTTGGTTTTCTGTTGTTAAACTTCTTGAAATCTTTGTATATTTTGGATATTAGCCCTCTATCAGATGTAAGGTTGGTAAAGATCCTTTCCCCATCTGTGAGTTGCTGATTTGATCTATTGATAATGTCCTTTGCCTTCAGAAGCTATTCAGTTTCATGAAGTCCCATTTGTCTATTGTTGATCTTAGGGGCAGAACCATTGGTGTTCTGTTCAAGAAAATTCCCCCTGTGCCAATATATTTAAGGCCATTTCCCACGTTTTTTTTCTATTAGATTCAGTGTATCTGATTTTATGTAGAGGTCCTTGATTTACTTGGGTCCTTAAAATCAGGGACAAGAGCTTTATACAAGGAGATAAAAAATAAATCAATTGAGCTTTATTCAAGGAGATAAAAATGAATCAATTTTCATTGTTCTACATGCAGACCGTCAGTTAGACCTGCACCAGTGTTTGAAGATGCTTTCTCTTTTCTACTGTATGGTTTTGTCTTCTTTATGGTTATTTGGTTTTACTTCTGGGTCTTCAATTCTAGTCCAATGATCTGTCTGCCTGTCTCTGTAAAAATGTAATGTGATTTTTATCATTATTGCTCTATAGTAAAACTTGAGGTCAGGGATGGTAATTCCCCCAAGAGCTCTTTTATTGTTGAGAACTGTTTTCACTATCCTGGGTTTTTTCTTTGTTGTTTGTTTGTTTGTTTGTTTGTTTTTTTAATTCTCTATGAAGGTGAAAATTGCTCTTTCTATCTCCATGAAGAATTGAGTTGGAATTTTGATGAAGATTGCATTGAATCTGTAGATTGCTTTTGGTAAGTTGGCCATTTTTACGTTAATTCTACTGATCCATGAACATGGGAGATCTTTCCACCTTCCCAAGTCTTTGATTTCTTTTGTCAGAGACGTGAAGTTCTTGTCATGCAGATCTTTCACTTGTTTGGTTAGCATTATACCAAGATATTCTATTTTATTAGTGACTATTGTGAAAAGTGTTTTTTCCCCTAATTTCTTTCTGAGCCCAATTTTTCTTTGTGTAGAGGATTTGTTTGTTAATTTTATATCCAGCCACTTTGCTAAGTTGTTTATCAGGTATAGGAGTTCTCTGGTAGAATTTCTGGAGTCAGTTATGTATACTATATTATTATCTGCAAGTGGTGATATTTTGACTTTTCTTTACTATTTGTATCCCTTTGATTTTCCTTTGTTGTCTAATTGCTCTAGCTAGAACTCTTGAGTGCTTTATTGAATAAACAGGGTGAGGGTGGGCAGCGTTTTCTTGTCCCTGATTTTAAGGGGATTGCTTCATGTTTCTCTCCATTTCTAATCTTCGAGGCCAGCCTGGTCTACAAAATGAGCTCCAGGACAGCCAGGGCTACACAGAGAAACCCTGACTCGAAAAAAAAAAAAAAAAAAACTAATCTTCTTATTTTAGTGTGTCATATAATATTTTGTAACCACATTTACTTTACTTTTAAGGGACTGAAACATAACTCAATTACTAATTAAAAATTACTAATTCATTCTATAAGAGTTTAATCAATATTTTGATGGGATTATTTTCATATATCACTAGCAATCATTATTATATGGGGACATAATCTCAATGTCTGAAATCTATAAGAATAATAAATCATTACTGACAGGTGTTTTATACAAGAATGTTAATCCAACATGTTTTCTCTGGCAATAGATAACACCCCAAGACTTTATAGGTCTAAGGTGGCTGGAATGCAGACACACTCTGAATTACAGTATGATATGACTGAAATACAAACATACTCTTGGAATATACCTTTAATCCCAAACAATGAAAATAAGGTTAGTTTATAGAAGTAAGCACCCACATTTGAAAGTGACATCTGATTGATGGGCAGACAAAGTTATGAATCAACATAAGGGTTCATGAATGACCAAAGAATAATACCCACTATGCTAAAGCAAAGAACATTTATTCCGCAGAAATCTGGCATGCAGGAGTCTACCATTCATCCACATGGTGAACCTGGAGATTAGCTGATAGGCTTAATTTAAAGCTGATTTTAGGAAATCCAGGGAAAGGTAGGTGACTTTTATCCTGGCTGGTTGCTCTATCTCTAGGGGTTTGGGTACCTCTGTGATTGGATAAGGTTCTGGTGACTTTTCAGAACCATCACTGACAAACTATTCTTGCCTCAGGCCAGATGTTAGGGCAGCTCCTGATTGGTGTCCCTCAGGCTGTTGTTTTTCCTGGAAATGTTTTGTTCAGTTCCAGGAAACAAAGGCATAGTTGTAGTCTCCTGAACTGGCAACCTGCAGTCTGTTATGGGGTCAGCCTGGCTTGAACTTCTCATCAGAGAAAAATTTGACAGAATGAGTTAGAAAGAGGATCTGCCCAACTCTCAGGAGAGCAGAAAGGAAAGAGGATTTAAGAGAAAATCAGAGTGAGTACGGAGGGAGAACAGTTTAGGGAGTGCAGTTCAGTTGAATTCTGGCTATGCAGTGGAGTTCAGTTGAGTTCATTTCAATGCAGTTGAGTTGAATATAATTGAGTTCTTGCAGTCCCATTCAGTTCACTCAGTTAGTGCTGGAGGCAGTGCAGCGGAGTTGAATTCTGTTCAATTCATGCAGCAAAACCAATGAAGCCAGAGAATGAGAAGGAGCCAGAGGATTAGAACAAATTGCAGAGTTAGTTTGAAGCCGAGCAGAAAAAATCAGGGAGAAGCCTAGAAAGACAGATTGAATTAGTCAGCGTGGAGAGGAGTTTGAGCAAGAACAGGTAAGTTGAACCAGCTGGTCAGAGTTCAGAAAGTAGAAGGTATGAGTTTAATCAGCAGTAAGTCATAGTGGTGGAAACATTCTAGGCCTAGAAGACAGAGGCAGGAAGCTGAAATCTTCAAGGTCTTGGCTTCCAGAAGATTATATTGTATAAAGAATAGTTTCCAGGCCTAGGGCTAGGGATGCAGTAAAGAAACACTCTGGGGTCATTCTAAACTATAGATCGACATAGTTGGGTGTAATTGTCATCTCATCCCTTCACCTGAGGAAATAAAAGTGATGCTTACTTTTACAGTACTGGCTACACTTTGTTTGCCAGGTACAGTGCTGAGGGATTTACACTTCATTGCTTAGTGTCTCTCTAAATCATATTTTTTAGATACCTATAACTGTGCAGTGGCATTGGAGAGGGAAATGGGGCCACCTGGGTTCACATGATAAAGACTGAAGGTGAGGAATTGCTCTTCATGCAGAAGACCATTACTTTAGAACTGAGACTGTAAATTACTTTAGAACTGAACTCTGAGCCTGTTTCCCGAATGCACTGTTTGGCCATTCCAATGCACTTGTAGGATTACCTCAAGCGAGCAGCTGAGCTCCAACATGAACATCTGTTCTGTCAGTTGGTCTGAATGGAGCATGGACAGATAGAACAGATGGGAAAAGTTCAACATGATTTAACTGACCAGATGGAACTGGTGACCAACTTGAAATAGTTTTTGAGAGAAGGCAGCATGGAATTGAGAACTTAAAAGAGAAATCACTGGAGAACTCAAAGGCAACAGAGAAAGTAAAGAGGCAACAGTCTCTGAGCAGCAACGGACAGTTCTCTCATTGAAAGTTTAGGTGACTAAAGCAAGTTTCAGCCACAATTCATTTAAAAGGCATAGAAATAAGAATAGTTTGTCATAATTTGAAGGAATAAGATTAAGGTCTCTGCTGTTTCAATAAGAAATATGATTGCCTTTTGAAGAATGGAAATAAATATCTATACAGTAAAGTCTATTAAATGAATTTATGCAAAATAAAGATATTTACCAATGGAAGAATACCATTTCAATTACTATTAAAAAAAACAGATAAGACATATTAAAAGTAGTATTACTACTTTTGTTAATTTTAATTACAATTAATATTTATAGTTTCAAAAATTTGTAAACGTCTTTAAATAAACAGTAATGAGTTTAAAATTTTTTAAATTTATCATAATGTCTCATAAGGAACTTCTAAATTTTGTAAATGCTGAAATTGGTTGAATAAATTATTAATACTTTTAGGATAATACAATATATAAAAAGCAAAATTGACTTATTTAATATGCTTTTATATTTTATTTCAACTAAAAGAAAAGGATTATAACACTAATGTTCTCTGTGTGTGTATGTGTGTTTGGCTTTATGTGTTTGTTTGGGTGTATGGTTTATAAGTATGTTCATATATTTGTGCACATATGTATGTGCAGGCACACAAGCTAGTTATAAGGGACAGAAATTGATATGGCTGTCTTCCTCAAACACTCTATACCATAATTGTTGGAGGATTTCATGGATTTAATATCCCCATACAGTTTATTTGGTCAAATCTGATACCTACTTTCATGCCACCACCACCACTTTTTGATTTTACATGCTGTTGAATTTCTTATTTAAGGCAACTTTTTAATTTGTTTTGAGATTATAATACTACTCCATTATTTCAACTTTTCCCTTTCTTCCCTCCAAACCTTTCCATATACCCAAATCTTTTTCTATTTCAAACTCATGGCCTCTTTTTCAATCTCTCCCCAACCTCTGCTGGAAGTAACACTAAAATGTGCTGCTGTTACGTGTGTGAGTTCCTTTGTGCACAGCCCCTGTCATGTCAGGCAAAAGCTGTTTCACAGCAGTGTTCCACTACCCACAGTCTCAACGTTTTCTGTATTTTCTTCCATGATAACCCTTGAAGCTTGCATGAAAAGATATGATAGAGATGTGCCATTTAGCATGAGCAGTGTGCAAACCTTTGAGACAAGGTCTTTCACAGAATGTGTAGCTCACCACTTGGCTAGAATAACTGTCAAGCAGTCTCTGGGGGTGAGTGTAGTAGACACCACAGTGCCTGCTTTTTACACGAGTACTAGGAATCTGAACTGAGCTCCTCATGCTTGTACATTCTTGTCATCTATCTTGCCTTGACACGATTGATTTTAAGATAAGTTGCTAACATTGCATTCCAAACTTGGAAATCTGAATCTTAATCCCTTCCTCATCTTTTGAAACAGCATCACAGTGCTTGAAATGAAGTTATTTTTGACATGCTAGAAGATCACTTCTTTTCGTGTGGAATGCCATATGTACTTCGGAATGCTAACTAGTTTTGAGCTTTTCTTAGGTAATGATGTTCATGCTAGCCTTAATCACTACAGCTTTATGAAAGTACAAAGGAGAGTGGAACAGGGAGAACAAAGCAAATCCATCTATCATCCAATGTTAATAAATTCTGATCTGTAAAAGGTAACCCTGACATATTTTTTATTCAATATGCAAAATATATATTACATTCACAGGAAAATTATCAGTAGCTCCTAAAAATGCTTTCTGATGTTATTTTCTCTCTTGAAAGAATATACATTGTGTATTTATTCTTTAATACAGATAGAAATAGCATTAAAGAACTAAGGGAACATTTATGATCTAACCTGAATTCATTTAAAAATAAATTTTAATATTCAAAAAATAAGTTCATAAAAATAATTAAGTTAGAGTTACAACTTATGGTAAGAAAATCAGTTTTCTAAAGATGAAAGTAATTCAATAAAGTATAAAGAAGTGATAAAATAAAATTATATGAAAATGTGCTTTGAGTTAAAATACAAAACAAGAGAAAAACATTAATATAATAGTTTTCATTCACATATAATGATGTTTGTGCTAAGATTTAGAATATATGCATGGATAAAATATAAGTATGGAAAACAGTGTTTACCATATTCTAGAATATGCTAGATAACATCTGCTTTCACCAGTTTTTTTCACAATTTTCATGTCTCTTAAAAATCATCTCTATGAAATTATACTGATAGTCTTTAGCAAAAAGAAACCAGAAACTGTGAAACTATCATGTAACTCTAAAAACTGTTAAATACATTCATATTATTTTCCAGAAACATCCAAACATTATTATCAAAGGAACCATGGATTTCAGTAAAATCACTGTAAGTCTTGGTGCTGAATCCACTCCTTTTGTACACATGGGGACTCGTGGCTCCAGCTGCATATGTAGCAGAGGATGGCCTTGTCAGACATCATTGGGAGGAGAGACCCCTGGTCCTGGGAAGGTTCGATGACCCAGTGTAGGGAAATGCCAGGGTGGGGAGGTGGGAGTGGGTGGGTAGGTGAGCACCCTCATAGAAACAAGGGGAGGGAGTATGGAATAGGGGGGTTCTGTAAGAGAATAATATTTGTAATGTAAATAAATAAAATATTGAATAAAAATGAAAAATCCAGATGTGATGGTGCATATCTTTATTTTATTTTATTTTATTTTATTTATTTTATAGCCACATGTGCTCACATAAAGAGGTGACTTTATTCAGACTGCTTGGAAACCCAGGCTCAAGAGCAGGGGTGCAGACTGACCATCTCACTGTACACTGTGTCCCAGGGGCAGGGATGAAAGACTGGCTATCTCACTGTACACTGTGTCATAACTTTTTTTTTTCTGTTGTTCACTGACTACCCTAGTACCTTGTAGCCAGCAGACAAAACTACTCCTCACCTTAAATCCACTCCACAGTACCCATCAGCCCAGCCACCAGCAAGCAAAGCCTTGTGTGAGGGTCCAAGTAACACCCTGGTTTGCTGTGCTTTCACAGGATCTCCAACACATCCTTCATCTTGGACACAGAGCAATGGAGCCTGTCCTACACTATTAGGCCACTCTTCATCCTTTGCCAGAAAAACGCCTGCTCTTGTTCCCTGCTCAAAGACTGTAGAGGCGACTGGTGTTCTCTCAGATGACCAACAGAGTGGGAAAGTGACTCTTCTTTGACACTGACAATCTCTCGAACTGTGTGCAAGGCCAAGCCTGGTAGACTTCTCAGTACCTGGTGAGGAAGAAAGTAGGATTCATCTGTTTTCACCATGATCTGCTCCAATGGGATCTGTCTAAGGGCATCCCGAGGCTCCCAGGTAGAGGATTTGGTCAGCACTGCTGTGAAGCCCTCCGACATGTTGGGGAAGTACTTCAGCAAGGGCTCAATGACTGAGTAGCTGCCAGTGAAGCGGTGCCAATGGATCTTGTAGTCAAAGAACACATTTTTTTTTTCATGATATCCAACAAATTTTCATCAGCTTAAGGCCAGTGAGTGACCAAGAGCTTCTTCAGAGACACGGCTAGCTTCAGCTGCCTCTCAGACACCTGGTGCTGCTCAGAAGCTGAGGTAGTGCACTTGTGAGTGTCCTACAGGCCCATCTCCCCAAATGCCACAGCCTTGGGGTGGTGTAAGGCATGCAAAAGCTTTCTCATATAGTGTCATGCAAAATGAGGGTGACAGCCAAAGGCGCCCCAAACCAGATCTTCTTTCAGAAGTTCCTCCCATAGGCTATCAGTCAGTGTCCTTGGATCACAGAAGTTAGCGATGCAGCCTTGAATGGTGCATACCTTTAAACCCAGCATCACACATGGAGAGGTAATAGGCCCTCTGTGAGACTGATCTATATGTGAAGATCCAGGTCAACCAGAGTTACACAGTGAAAGACAGACTCAAACTTCAGTAAATAAAAACAAACAAACAAACAAACAAACAAACAAATAATAAATAAGATTCCTTAAACATTCTTATAAACAAATATGTTTTTTAAAAGGTGATAAATATGTATTATAGTTAAAAGGTAGTGCCACATCTAGTCAAATCAGAGTATCGGTGAGTGAACAGATGGGCAAGGAAGAACATATAACTGATAGTGATACAGGACTCCTAGGTAATTAATGGTTTAAAGGAAGTAGGATAGGGAGATGGGAGGTGCTTTCTGCACAGGTTCTTCCTCGAAATATACAGAACACAAGCCTTGAATACCTTCCTGTCTGAATTTTCCAGTTGTTCCTTCTTTCTTAGGCACAAGAAAGCTGCTGCAACTTCAGTTTCACATGCTGAGAAGGGCAAAGGAGAGTGAGTAAAGTGTACTTGCCTCCTTTAAGCTTAAGGAGGAAGGCCCTAGTGAGGATGCTTCCATCCTACTAAGAAGGGGTAACAAAATAATCAGGGAGGCAGAGTGAGAGAAGGACCTTGGTGGGAGGGGAAAAGGGCAAACACGATAAGGTGGGGGCAGGGCAGGAGTGAAGCCCAGAGGACCCGGAGAATGAATGGAAATATGCAGCTTCTGGGTGTAAGAAGTGAGGGTACCCTCTAGAAAGTCCTAGAGACTTGGGATGTGACAGACTCCCAGGACTAACTGGGGGTGACATAAGCCAAAATGCCCAACAGTAGGGAAAGGAAAATTGAAGAGCCCACTTCCAGTAGACAGGACCCCAGTAGAGATATAGGTTACCAACCCACAGTCAAAATTTCTGACCTAGAATTGTTTCTATCTAAAAGAACTACAAGAACAAAACTGGAGACAAAACTGAAGGAAAGGTTGTCCAATGGCCAGCCCAACTTGGGATCCTTCTCATGGTGAGCCACCAAGGTCCGATACACTTTCTGATGCTATAGTATGCTCACAGACAGGAGCCTATCATAGCTATCGTCAGCTAGCAGCTGAGTAAGAAAGATGTAGAAACTTAAAGCCAACCTTTGGTCTTAAGTCAGGGACCCCTATAGAGGAATTAAAGGAAGGCCCCATGGCACTATATATATATATATATATATATATATATATATATATATATATATATATATAATGAGAGGACTGGCTGGTCTGGCCTCTGTGGGAAAAGATTTGCCTAATCTGGTTGAGCCTTGAGGTCCCAGGGAAGAGGGATACATGGGGTATTGGGAGTCCCTATTGGAGACAAAGGGGAGTTTGGTGGTTTGCAGAATCCTAACAGTGGGGAACACGATGTTTTGTTTCTGACTCTTTTGCCTGTACTTGGGACTCTTCCTCCTATTGAATGGTCTTTCTCAGCAACTATGTTAGGGTTTTTGACTTGTCTTATTGCATCTTGTTTTGTCCTGTGCATAATTGGTGCTTCTTGGAGTTTTTTCTGTTTTAAAAGGAAATGGAGAAAGAGAATGGATCTTGGGGATAAGGGAAGTGGCTGGAAACTGTGGGGAGTTGTGTGAGGGGAAACTGTGGTTGGGATGAATTGTATGAGAGAAGACTTTATTTACTGCTAATAAATATTTATATTTAAAAAGATACTTTCACACAGTACATCTATTTGTCTATATATATATATATATATATATATATATATATATATATATATATATATATTATATACATATATGTGTATGTATGTGTGTGTTTATATATACATATATATACATACATACACATATATGTATATAATATATATTATATGCATATATTTTATATATACATATATATTTATTTGATCTTGTATTGTATTCATATTTCTTTGTAAGTAGGAAAACCACATAACATTTAAGGAAAACCAGATTCTCAGAAACAAGATCTGATTATGACTGATATCAAACTAATAGGTTTAATTGTAATTGAAGGTTTTAAATATGTATTAAGTCAATCTTGGGAAGTATAAAAATCTAAATTCATAGCCTAGAAATCATGTGACAAAGACTCTATACTGTTGTAATTTTCCTGACTTGTTCACTGACAGAAATGCAAAAAAATACAACTTTTGTTTGTGTATTAATCACAGTATATTTAAATACCAAATAATTACATGTTAAACTAAACCAAGAATGGCATCTAAGCTATGGATCAATATAGAGCAATACATTAAAACAAGTTTGAAGACATAGGGATGCAAGCAAACAGCTCACTTCTATAGCTTGGTTCCCATCAACTTAGATTGCTTAGAAAGCACAATGGATGCGCTAATGGGACTAACCTTGATAGCCAAGTGCCTATTGCTCTACAATCATCATTGTCAGATAAACAACAGACTTGCTTTTCAATTCAAACAGTCCTCTCACACTTACCACATTAGAGCTTAAATCCCTAATTTAGAAAATGAATAATACAAAAAATAAAAATTAGGGTCTAAACATATGATTAGGAAATAATTCTGTGCCAGATGGATTTTATTGCTTATGGTAGTGGCAGTATTAGGTAGTGGTAGGTGCTTAGGTAGTGGTATTGCTTATTAGGCAGTATACTGCCTGCCTAATTAAACTGCTTTCAAGTTCTTACTATAGATAATGTATGTATATTTAATATTCCTGCATATACACCTAAAGTGTTGTGAAGGTTTGTACTTACAAATCACTTATCAGACATACATTCTAGTTTGTACTAATCTATAAAAATCTTATCCATTTGGGATCGGGGACCAAGAGGTACTAGACTGGAGAGACTAGTACAGAATTTACCTTCTACAGTTTCCAATGGAAAATGTCTTTGCTATGGGTCCCCTCTCAGATCACCTATACTTTCATTAACAGTGTGCCCAGTGGCCTGAGAAAACCCAGTGTAAGCTATGTATATGAAGTGTCTGTTAGTTTATTACTTGTAGTACACATACGGATTTGGTAGGCAATTTTGCTTGAGGAAAAACTACATATGTTAAGAGAGGAAGAACATGAGAAATCACTGTACTTTATTCTCAAACTTTGCTATGAACCTAAAGCTTCTTTAAAAATACAAATCCAGGCTTTAGAAATAGTGGGCTTGAGTGCCTGCCGTGTCTTATCTCCTACTGAAGTTGTAATTTTAACTACTCTGTGAAAGATGAGAAGAACTTTTTACAGTAATCCCCTTGGATTCTATCACTTTCCCCTCTTAACTGTGAATCACTCATATTTAGTCTCTATTTTTTACTCACACATGAACATTTAAAATCTATATGGTAAATGAACATATTTGAATTTCTTCTATTTTCTTTCGATGTGCTCGCTAAAGCTATCCGAAGCTCTTATATGTTCTGTTATCCAATAACTTGAGTTATAAGTAATGTAACCCCTGGTATTAATTCTTTATTTAAAAATTGCTTCTAATTCTTAGCCTTATTTCTCTTCATGGATAACATGAAATACTTCATTTCACTTTCTCAATTATATTGATCCCCATTAGGTTGAATTTTCATCATCAAATTTTGCTCATATATGACTCAGCTTTTTA
The DNA here is from genome assembly GCA_902729485.2 of Mus minutoides. NCBI lineage: Eukaryota > Metazoa > Chordata > Mammalia > Rodentia > Muridae > Mus > Mus minutoides. Next base: position 222,873 of record LR750276.1, read on the forward strand.
TTCTATATAATCACATGTGGAGATAAAATAAAATAAGCATTTACATATTTTTCATAAAATAAAAAGATTAACTTTTACTTACAGTTTAATCAAGTTGGTAGGTGTTAAAATCTATCTATGACTTTAGAATATAGACTTCATCTTTATTCTGCCTTCCCCACTGTGACACAGGCATGATGCTTACACATGCATGACCCATTTTTGTAATTCTGGAAAAGATGCAATAAACTAAAGGGAGACAAGTTAAAAGTCACCAGAAACTATAATAAAGTAGCAACCAGTTAACTACATATTGTCTGTCTTAGCTACACGACAGTAATCAATTCTTATTTAATAAAAAGCAAAAAAGAAACAAAGACAAAATTAAACTAACAAAACAAAACCAACAAAAAACAACTAGTAGTAAAAATAGCCTATATTGGAATGCAAAAGCATATGAGAAATAAGGCATAAGTATACTATTTTTAAAGTGTCCACCAAGTACAACCGATTTTACTAATTAAAATCTGTAAGCTTTTTAGCAACCCACTAGTTAGTAAAGTATTTTCAAAATACAACTTTTAAAAAAAGTTTTAATTCCATTAGCCTGCATAGGTAGACACGTGGTTCCCAGAAGACATAAGTTATTCAACAAATATCACAACATGAAACAAGGCATTGGCCATTGTGGCTGCAGAGGTCTCCAAAACAGCATAAGATATTATCATTGTCTTTGGTTCCGCATCATAGCTCCATGGTAAGACCCTACTGCTGTAGACACTACATATACTATCTTCAGGACATGGGAAGAGGTATTTCCTCTCTTCTGGTTAACATTCACAGTATCCTAAGGTTCTATTCAGGCTGCTGGGAGTATTTTCCTAAAGCACTGGACCCTGCAAACTTCAATATCAATCTGACAAGCAAGCTTCATCTACAGATAAAATAGTGCCAAGACTGGATGGGATGACTAATGGCTGGCTGATCAGATTTGAAGCCTGCTCCACAGGAAGGAATTTTAAGCCAGGTACTGGAATCCTGGAGAGAAGCCCATGACATGAGCTCATAATTCACAATGAAGAAACTGATAGTGTTATTTTGCTAACCAGACATATTGTCAATTTACCTCATAAATATCTATCAAATATGAACATATGGGCAGTACTAATTGGAGTTTGTGAGTTTTAAAGTAAAAGACATAGAAGCTGGTAAGGGTTTTGATGATGGTTATAGGATAATTTGAAGGAGAAATGGGGGTAGATATTATACATTATTCTGCAAGCAAATAAAATTTCAGATTAAAATTCTTGGACTGAGCACAGGGTCCCCAAAAAAGAATCTAAAGAAAGGACCCAAGGAACTGAAGTAGCCCCAAAGGAGAAACAATATAAACCAACCAGTAACCCCAGAGCTCCTAGAGACTAAATAACAACCCAAGAGTACACATAGTGGGGCTCATGGCTCTAGTTGCATATGTAGCAGAGGATGGCCTAATTGGTCATCAATGGGAGGAGAGGCTGTTAGTCCTGTGAAGGCTCTATGCCCTAGTGTAGGGGAATGCCAGTACCAGGAAGCAGGAGTGGGTGGGTTGGTGACCTGTGAGTGGGGAGGGGATAGAGGTTTTCTGAGGGAAAACCAGGAAAAGCAACAATATTTGAAATGTAAAAATCTATACATATTCAGTACTAGACATATTTCTGAAACCATGTGTTTAATGGACATATTTGCGCACATTAATGAATATTGATGTATTTTAAGTATATGAATATATGAACAAGTAACTGCACTTTTTTTATATAGGTGTGTGTATTTGGGTATGTGTTGGCATATGCATGTAATACTGTATGTGTGGAAAATATAAGACAACATACAGGAGTCAGTTTTCTCCTTTCAACATGTAGGGGCAGGAGTAAAATTTTAGATTGTATGACCCCACTGTTAGAACCATTAATCTTTGATCCACCTGTGAATCCCAGAAAATATCATTAGAAGATTGATACAAACAATACAATTAATATATTGTGTTTATACTTTAAAATTTCCCCATTATATTCAGTGAAATATAGGTATAGGTAATCAGAATATGTTTTTTTTTTCTGTACAGGGAAGTTTAACAAGTTATTTGCAAGTTGCAACTCCACAATTTTATCAGTTTTTGATAAATAGATGAAACAGTCACACTCCAAAAATTTAAACTCCAAAAATTTTATCAATTTTATTTCTATATCATGACTCTTCAATGACAGTAACCTTTTTGAAGGTAAATATGGTATCATAATTTTTATGTTCCAAACACAGTGTTGTAAATATAAAATTCATTTATAGTGTGTAAAAGTATGATTCTTAAAAGGATAGTCTTCTTTACATACATTTAAAAAGCAAAACTCTTACATAAACAAACATTTCCTTTCCATTTATCATTATGCATAAAACTTGTGTTTTTCTTTTCTAAAATCCTCACAGCTGCTTGCTGTCATTTGCTTTTTGACCTTAGCCATCTGACACAGGTAAGATGAAATCGAAAAGAAAACCATGATAAATAAAAGCATTGCTCATTCATTTGAACCTATTAACTTGAGAACTTTCTGTTTAGTTTTGTACCTACAAATTTTAACTGTGCTATTAGCATTCTTGATGCTAATTTCTGAGTACTTCATGCATTATGAACACCAACCTTCTATCAGATGTATAAATTGTGAATATTTCTTTTCTTCATTCTATGCAAAGGAACTAAAAAAACTACAAATGATTTGCCACATGATTCAACTCTTAACCAGTTTTGCACATAACTTGAAAGGACCCTATATCTTACTTTTGGGATACTTGATCTTCCAAATTCACTGTTGCTCTATTCAAAATAGTAAAGACATGGTAACAACCAATGTACAAATGGATGATAAAACTGTGGTCCATATACACAGTGGAATATTGTTAAACAATGAAGAAAATGCTACTATTCAATTTACAGGAAAATGGATGGCATGGGAGACAAACATTCTAAGTAAAATAACCCAACTCAGAAAGAAATGTCACATTTTTTCCCATATGTATATATGCTAGCTTAGAATAATTAAAATGTTTGTTTAATTCTCAGTACCCATAGAATGCAAGAAACCAGTAAGGCATCCTAGGGGTGATGGTAAGGAAAGGAGAATAGAAGGGAGGTGGATAAAGGGACTAATGAAATGTGGCAGGAACTGAGAAAACAGGAATGAAGAAGGACCATGGAGAAAAGGAGCTGATACCAAAGACCTTTGAGAACCCTATTTGGAGGCTGCTGCTATAAATGGTGTATAAAGAGAGTTACCCTATAAGGGAACAATTTAGATATCCTCAGATATCATGGTCTACTATGTAACATACCCACTGCAAGGTATGGGTTATCTCTTTTTCAGCTCTTTGTCAGGACAGTCCCATGGATTCCCTCAAACATTATAGGCTATTGTCATTGTTCCTCGTCAGCCATCACAATTTGATGAGCACTCCACTGATGATGATATTATGTGCCTTATTTATAGGACAGGAAAAAAAATCCACCTGGAAACTTCATCCATATTGACTTATAGTGCTGAAAGATTCTAGTTCATTTACTCGGAAATAGATCATCAACATCTTACCCAACAGTCCATGCTGTGAGTTATAATTAAATTGGGCCTAGCAGGATATGCACAGTGGTAAAAGTGTGACAGGAACATTAGGGGAGTGGCCAATCACATTGGGATTGGATTTGAAGACTACTATATCATGGACCCAATACTTGGTACTATCAACTTGGCCCAATCATGTGGCTGCCTAAAATGTGTGTGTGTGTGTGTGTGTGTGTGTGTGTGTGTGTGTGTATGTATGTATCCAGACACATGTAGGCACACATATACATAGACAAAAATACAGTAAAACTTAGAAATTCATCAAAAGTAGGGATGTAGCTCAGTTGGCAGTAGACTTATCTACTAAGTATAAAATTCTAGGCTCAAACTCCAGATATTAATCAACCAGGTATGAAGACTCATTTGTTACCCTAGAACCCAAGAGATAAAAGCAAGACTATCAGCTACAGAGTTCTAGTCTAGCCTGGTCTACAAAAGGCAGTGTATAAAATAAATAGAGAGATCAAAAAAAGAAAAGAATGTAGTGATCAAGTTCTTGAAGTACACTGGTGACAAGCCTGAGGTATAGTGACAGATGATCTAGAAAAATATCAAAACCAGTCTGTGTTTTTATTGATGTATCATCTGTCATAGGAAGTTGAGGCCACTGGTAACAGAGGATATAATAAAAGATTAAAACTATGCTGTGTTTTCATTGATGTATTTTCTGTCATTGGAAGTTTAAGCTATTGTTTTCTCAACACCTCAGGAGGGAAAATAAATGCCTTCTAGACATATAAAAAGTTTCTTTTGGCCTAGACAATTTAGTGTCTGTTCCAGCAGATGACATACGCAATTTTTCATCCTTTCTGAGACCACCTGAACAGCTGTCCTTGTGTGCTTAAATGATTATTGAAATAGCTCTTTGGAAGTGTTTACCTGAGGGCTATAGAAAAAGTGAGATGTCTTCTCAATTCCAAAGAAATTCAATTTTGTAAAGTTGATTTTAAGCTCTATTACACCTCAACTCCATTTTCTCCTTTTCCTTTTTCTCTTTCTGGATGGAAGAAATGCTCTGTTAAAAGCAGTCTCTGGTCTCAAAAGACAGTATTTAGATTCCCATCATCAGAAAGTAAAACTAAGTCATGGGTAACCTGTTAAAGCCATACTTAGTCAAATAAATAAAAAAAATTAAGCAGAGTATCTTTCTGCAACAAGTTAAACAACAAACATAGCTAGATACTTGCTAAGCATATGACAGAAGTCCTGTTTCATATAGATATCAAATATTTTTCTAATTTTGCCTAGAAGTTATGGTACCTTGTAGGACTTCAAACTTTGTCCATTTACATTATCCAGTGAATGCTATCCTCCCACTGCTCCTGGCAGTGCCCAGAATCTTTCTCATATTCTTCTATATCTATTTAACCCTTTCACATTGGACAATTTGCTTCTACATTGTTACTACCTGGTACTTTCTTGCAGAATGAATATAAGTTCTGAAAGGGCAGATATTGTATTCATAATAGTAAATAATTGATCATTAACTGAATGTTCAATTTGTATTTAGTATTCCCCATTATCAGAGTAGCTATTTTATCTGCCCCTATGTAGAAAGTTTTGTAGTATGGAATGACTACTAGTGTGGTATAAATATGTATAATTATATGATATAATCATAAATTACAATATAATATCTAGAGCTTCAAAAGTTTAACTAAAATTTTATGTTCTATTCCATGTGTAAAACTTTCTAAGATAATATAAAGCAAGATAGGAATAGTTCTCGCATACCTTTAATTCCCTGCATGGTTTTATATACAGTTGTGGGGGTGATTCAGGGTTTGACAGCAGCAACTCTCATTGGATTGGACTGAGTTTGGGGGAAACCTTATTTGCATGTGGTAAGGCTTGGTGCTGTCCTATGAAGGTGAATTATCACCACCCTGTCCTGGGGTTCAAGATCTAGCCTAGACTGGAAACCAGGCTGTCTGTGTATAACCCATTGCCCCACATGTATGCTCTCTCCAATTTCTTTTGGGAGGCACTTTGAACTATGTGTTAGCAGTGGTTTCATTGTGTCCCAAAAGTTTGGTATGTTGTGCCTGAATTTTCATTAAATTCTAAAAAGTCTTTAATTTCTTTCTTTATTTCTTCCTTGACCAGGTAATTATTGAATAGGGCATTGTTCAGCTTCCATGTGTTTGTGGACTTTGTGTTATTTTTGTTGTTTTGTAAACCATAATTAGTCCACAGTGATCTGATAGAATGCATAGAATTATTCCAATATTCTCTTATCTGTTTAGGCCTGTTTTGTGACTGATTATATGGTCAGTTTTGGAGAAGGTATCATGAAGTGCTGAGAAGAAGGTATATTCTTTTGTTTTAGGATGAAATTTTCTATAGATTAGGGTAGTTTACTTGTATAATTTTTTGAAGCTATTTACTGGCCCTTTAAGTTGGGAATTTTCACTCTCTTTTATACGATTATTTTTAGGTTTGGTCTTCTCATTGTGTCCTGGACTTACTGGATGTTTTGGGTTAGGAGCTTTTTGCATTTTGCATTTTCTTTGACTGTTGTGTCATTGTTTTCTATGGTCTCTTCTATACTTGAGATTCTCTCTTCTATCTCTTATATTGTGTTGGTGATGCTTGCATCTATGACTCTTGATCTCTTTCCTAGGTTTTCTATCTCCAGGGTTGTCTTCCTTTGTTTTTTCTTTATTGTCTCTACTTCCATTTTTAGATCCTGGATGGATTTTTCAATTACTTCACCTGTTTGGTTGTGTTGTCCTGTAATTCTTTAAGGTATTTTGTTCTTCTTCTATGAGGGTTCTTGTACACAGGTTCTCCTGAAATTTTTTAGGATTTTTTTTTATGTCCTTCTTTAAGTCCACTATCATCATCATAAAGTGTGATTTTAAATCTGAGTCCATATTTTCCTTTGTGTTGGGTTATCAAGGGCTTGTTGTCATAGGAGAACTAGGATCTGATGATGCCAAATAGACTTTGTTTCTGTTACTTTTGTTCTTGCTCTTGCCACTTAACATATAGTTATTTCTGGTGTTAGCTGGTCTTACTCTCTCTGACTGTGGCTTATCTCTCCTGCAACCCTGTGTGTCAGCACTCCTGGTTGATCAGTTCTCTCCCAGTGGTATTTGGATATGGAGAGCTGTGACAAGGGGTCAGCTCCAGGAGCAGATGTAAATTGGAATGATTCTTTCCCAGTGATTTTTTTTTTAATTTAAGAAGAAATGTATTTTTTTTTCTTTCTCCATGTTAACAAATTAGATGATCTGTTAGGAAGTTGTAAATAGGAAAGTATTTTAAAAATATTACTTGACATATGGATTCTTTTCAAATGTTTGCCCCTGTTTACTATCTCCCTTTCTTCATGGAGTACATCAAATTTAAGAAAAAGTATACTGACAGGAAGAGAAAGGTACCACTGGACCTTTTGGGATGTACAGAATCTGATGGAAAAGAATAAGTGCAAACAAACAGCAAATTCTGCCTGGTCAACTCACAGAAGTCTTGGTCCCAACTTAACTAGTCCTCATTCACACAGATAATTTGTTTTTGACTATTATTAAAACAGCCATCATAGGAAAATCATCTACAAGATGAATCTGCTTTTGCATCTGTATAGCTAACACACTGGAAGAAACTATTGTTCCTATTATCTGAAAGAATATTCCAATAAAGTTGTCAATGTGATACAATAACAAGATAAGAGAACAAGAGGGGTAGTGGGGAATATTTCTGAGAAATTGACAACAGTTCTAAGGCCAGAAAGTATGTCTTCTTTATTCCATAATGGTCAAGCATTTTATACCAAAGAAGAAAGAATTTGGAATTACGTGGTTTGTAAAAAGCCCAGGCAAGTATTGGTAACTCAGGTATATTGTGTGTAAGCACCCAGGAAAGATACTCATTTTATTACTAAGTATTTAACTAAGACAAATTTTCATGTGAAAACAACAATCAGATTTATTGATTGTATGGTCCTTAATATATAACTTTATGAAAGATGAATCCTGAAAAACATATATTATCTTATCAATTATTTTTCCAGTTATATTTATTCCTGCCTTTAAGGAAAGTGATTAAATTTATGAAGAGAGGTGAAATTGATGGTTCAATGGTTAACAATCCTTGCTGTTCTTGTAGAGGTCTGGAGTTCACATCTAGCAAATGTGTCAGGCAGTTTAGGAAGCCACAGCAGCTCCAGGCGAATGCTGCTCCCCCCCCCCCCCCGCCGTCCCCACTCCCTGGGAACACCTCCACCTGGCGGCTCCTGGGGAAAGCCTCCGGCTCCGGGAAGCCTCTGGCTCCCCACCATTACAAGATGGCGGGGGACCGGCTGGCTGTCAGGGAAGAGAGCCTAGTGCACATGCACAGTTCTCTTCAGGCTCTCCTCAGGCAATAGCCCCTCCCAAATATGCTAATGAGGCGTGGCTTGTTGCACCAATGAATGGGCCATATGATAGTGAGGTATAGCTTGGTGCAATCCGCAACCACTACAACACCCTCCTTCTTCCCTGGGAGAGTATAAAAGCAGCAACTCTGCTGCTGTCCAGGGTCCTGGGAATCTACTATCAAGGTGCTCCAGAATAAAGCTGACTGAGAAGATACAGGTGGTGGCGTGACTTTCTTCTGGTACAGGGAGGAGCATCACAAGGCAGCTTATTACTATCTGTATCTCTGGGAAACAGGGGTTGTGGTACATACTTGTAACATACACAGGCACCCCCCACTCACATACACAAACACATACATAAGCACACATTATGTTCATGAGTTTAAAAACTAAGTTTGAATTAATAAAATCATGTGGTTTTGCTTTATTTTTTCAAATATTTCTTTGTATTTAAAAGTAATTTCAATTTCCTAGGCTATGAGGACATTTGTTTCATTGTATGTAAAATAGTGTAGACTGATTTTAATTAAAAATAAATCCAACCTTGGCATTTAGAAGATTAATGAATAAACCTACCCTTCCTATAGTGGTAGATGTTTTTTGTTGTTGTTTTGTTTTGTTTTGATTTTCCTTTAAAGCTGTGGCAAATCACTGTATGTATAAAATATAGTTTGCATAGGTAGTCATTCAATATTTTATTTTCTCTCAAACAATTCTGTGCTTGTGGCTTAAGCCAGGTGTTGCCTGACTTGACTACTTTCATTTGTAAATTTTTACTTATAACTGACTGTGGTCTCTGTCATTCTCACCAGCTGCATGCCCAAGCAGCTGTGGCTCCCCTTCTTTCAGAGTAATTTGTAGGGAGTTATATTTAAAGGGGAGCGGAATGTTGTTGCTAATCATAACTGCAATCTGTCCCTCAGCAGTTGCTACACTCCACTGACGCTCCCTACTGTGCTTTGCCAACAGTTTTACCCTTTCTTCCATTTCTCTAATTTTTGTTTTAAACCCATGAGACTCCTGGTTAACTGAATTAATTTTAAAGTACAAAACATAAGCATATTTCCCCCTAGAGCCTATTTGATCATTTATACTGATTTTTAACATCAAGTTTGAGTTGTTTCTCCACATTTCAGTGAGTCTCTAGTGCTGCTACTAGGGCCACCTTATTACTATAAGGAAGAAGAAATGGAAATGGCCCATATTTCCCATCAGCAGAGAAGCTTTTCCCATGTATTGGTGTCAGACTTTCTGCATATCTACTGCTTACTGCACATCACAACATCTCTAAGACCTGACTCACTCAAGAGATGTAATAAATGGTCACTAAATTTGCAATAATGTATGTGCCCAACTGCCAATATGTAGCTACAAAAATTATTTTGTGCTTTTTTTTCAATTTTGATGAGATGTGTGATTACCAAGCAGAAATGTTAAATCTCCAAAGAAAAATATGATCAGCCTAATGCAATCCATGGTATGAAACTCACATAATGGTCACACAGGATATTAATGCAAAAATTAATTTGTTTTATTTGATATGCAGAAATGTAATATCAAAACTATAAAAGGTATAGCACAAGTATATATATTTATTATCAAGACCGAATCTAGAAATATCATTCAAACTTTATTTACAGTTCTTTAAAAACATAATTTGTAACTTGTGTTGTATTTTTTAATCCGATTTTTATTTAAAATTTTATGAAATGAGAACATACTCTATAGGAATGAAAGCTTTGCTTTCTAAATTTCTAGAAAATTGTCTTATTGTTTTACTTATGGTTGTGTTTAACACATAGCTTAAGGGACACATATTCTCATTACTTTTTAAATTTTTACTGAAATTGGATATTTTTATGACAAATGTCATTTACTGAAATTGGGTATTTTTATGACAAATATCAATTGAAACATAGTGCCATTGCTTTTCACTAGGCCTTTACCACTGTAGTCACTCCTGTGCTTCCCACTCTCAAGGTGATAGCTGTCTTTACTTTCATTATTACTTTCCTTATTATTGTTTTATATAGATGTATGTGTTTGTGTTTGTGTGTGTGCTTGTGCACACAAATATAGAAATAAAAGGTGAGTCAATTGTTGCTGTGTATGAGATCAGATACCTCAGAAAAAGAAGGCCTTTTGTCACTTTGCTAAACCAGCATAATTTTATAATAATTTTTACCCTTATAGCTCCAGTTAAGTAGCTACTACCCCTGATTAAAGAAGCATGTCATTATAGCACAGGGAGACTACCACAGAAAATCATTACTGGGCACATGCAGAAAAGAATGGGTGGTGGGAAGGCCAACTTCAGTACATATGTGTAAATCACAGCTCATGCCAATTGTCTCTGGGAATGTCAAGGAAGAAGGAAGGAAAGGTTTTGAGAGTGGGATTACCATAGGAATTTCTTTTTCTTTTTTATCCACCTTTTTCCTTTTATTGAAAATAGACAATTTTTCTAGCATAAAATTTTGTAATAAAATGATTATAGTTTCTTCTCTCAGCTTCTACTTCTTCCCTTTGCATATGGATATACCCTTTTTCTCTCTCCTTAAAAAGCAATCAGACCCGGGCGTGGTCTACAAAGTGAGTTCCAGGACATCCAGAGCTATACAGAGAAACCCTGACTTGAAAAACAAAAAACAAAACAAAACAAAAAACAAAAACAATAACAAACAAACAAACAAACAAACAAAAAAGCAATCAGGCTTCTATGGCTAGATGACAGTATAGGATAGGATAGGATAGGATTTTATATGGCATGATTAATATAATATTATGATAAAATAAATGTAATACACTGGAATTAGACAAAACACACAGAAGAAAAATACATCAAGAGAAGACAGAAGAAACAGACTAACTCGTCCACACTAACAAACAAATCCTATAAAACCACTGAATTGAAAACAACAATATATGCATGGAAGAACTGTAATGTAAAAAGAGACAGGATACACACACACACACACACACACACACACACACACACACACACACACACACTCTCTCTCTCTCTCTCTCTCTCTCTCTCTCTCTCTCTCTCTCTCTCTCTCTCTCTCTCTCCCTCCTCATCCTGATTTAACACTGTGAGATGAGGAAGCTCCAAACCTGCAGTTGAGATCATTGTTCGTTGGTCATTTACTGCTGGGTGTGCAGAATGCCCTTGAGAATCATGTTTCCTGGTAAAGACAACTTTTTAGGAACTTGATTTTCATTTACAAAAGATTAACCACTCTAGGATTCCAACTGATGCAGATCCATGCAGGTTTTGTCTATGCTATGTCCATCTCTCTGAGTTCAAATGTTGCCAATCATGTTGATTTAGAGGTCCTTGATTCTTAGTGTCCCCTGGTTCTTCTTACACTCTCTCTCCTCTTCCTCAGGATATCCTGGGCTCAGAGGGAATGGAAATATCTTATTTAGGATTGTGTGTGACAATGTCTCTCACTCTCCTCACCCTGTCTTTCAGTGGGTTTCAGAATTTTTTTCCATATGGCACAGGAGAAAGCATCTCTAATAATGGCTGAACAAGAAATCAGTCTATGAGTATGGGAGAATGACATTAAGAGTCATTTTATGACTACATTTCTTTTTAATTTATGACTTGATTTAGTGTTTCAGTTGTAAAACTGGAATATATATTTTTCTCCTTTTTACTTATTCAGAAAGGTAAGGATCGTATGGCTATATTTTTAAAATTTTATTTAGTCATTTTTTTGGAACAACAGTCAATCGTTTTTTAGTAATTTTTCATTAGTCAATTTTTCCTTCTTAAGGAACTTTATCTGCTTCCTCCCCCTGAATCCTAGTTCCTTTCTCTATACTTACAGTCCTTGGTTCTATGGATAATAGCTTGGTTATCTTTAATTTTGCAGCTAATATCCACATAATCACATGTTCATGCCATATTTATCTTTCTGGTTCTGGTTAACCTCACTCAGAATGATTTTTTTTAATTCAATTTTCAACAGCTTAATATTCAATTGTGTAAATGTATCACACTATCTTTACTGATTCTTCCAGTGAGGAACATCTAGGTTATTTCCAATTTCTAGATATTACTAATAGAATGGCAATGACAATGGCTGAACAACTGTCCCTGTGGTAATATTATGGATTCTTTGTGTATATAGCTAAGAGTGGAATACCTGGATTGTAAGCATAGATAGATTCCCATATTCTTAAGGAACTGCCCCACTGATTTATAGAGTGGTTGTAGGACTTTACACTTCCACTGATTTATAGAGTGGCTGTAGGACTTTACACCTCCACCAGCAGTGGATGGCTATTCCCCTTACTCCAAATTTTTGCCACACGACTGTCACTTGTTTTATGGACTCTAGCTATTTTGACAGATGTAAGAAAAAATTTCATAGTCATTTAATTTTCATTTCCCTGTTGACTAAGGATGTGGAACATATCTTTTCAGTGTTCCCAAGTCATTATAATTTTTCTTTTTTGAGAATTCTGTTTAGAACAATAATATATTTTGGATTATATCATTTGTTTTCTTAATAGCTTGGGTTTTTTATTTCTTTGCATAATTTGGATAGTAGATCTTTGGTATAAGTGCTATTTGTAGAAAATATTTGCACATTCTGACATCTGTCACTTTGAATGTCCCTTGACATATAGAAGTTTTCAGTATCATGAAGTTCCATTCATTAATTAATGCATGTTCTGTCCATGTTCCACTTAGAAAGTTGTATCCTGTGCCAACGTGTTCAAGGACATGCCTCACTGTGTCTATTAGAGTAACTGGTTTATAGTTGAGGACTTGGATCTACTTGGAGTTGAATTTTTGCAGAATAATAAGTATTAATATATTTACTTTCTTCTGCATGCAGACATCCAGTTTGATATTCACCATTTGTTAAATATGCTGTCTTTTATATTAGTGTGTATTTCTGCCTTTTTTGTTTGTTTTTTGTCAGGAGTCCATATGTATGAGTATTATATCTGGTTCTTCATTTTGAGATCATTAATCATTGTGTGAGTGAGTGTGTGTGTGTGTGTGTGTGTGTGTTTTGGGGTGTATATGTGTATGTAAATTCTATGATGTATTTATTACTGTAGCTATATAGTAAAACTTGAAACTGGTATGATAGTGATACCTCCAGCTATTCTTTTATTTTTCAGAATTACTTCAGGTATCTTTGATTTTGTTTCCTTATGAAGCTAAAATATGTCCCTTTATCATCTGTGAACAATTGCATTGAAATTTAGATACTGATTTTTATTGGATTTTCGATTTCTTTGATATGCTGGTAAACTTTACTGTATTAACCCTCTCCATTCATAAGAATGGGAGATCATTTCATGTTCTGTTATCTTCTAAATGACATAAGGTTTTTAACCAAAGAAGTCTTTCCTAGCTTGGCTAGAGCTACCCCATAATATTTATTATTATTTGAGGCTATTGTAAAAGGTGTTAGTTCTCTGATTTGTTTCTCAGACTGTTTCTCCTTTGTATATAAGAGAATTTCTGATTTTTTTAGTTATTTTTTGTATCTAGCTCCTTTCTGTACATTTAATGTTTTGAGTATGATATACTGAGGTTACTTTCTTTTCTGTTCCATTCAGTTTGGTGTTCTATATTCTTTTTGGACTTTTATAGGTATCTTTTTCTTTAGGTAAGGTAAACTTTTGTATACCATTATTTTGAAATATTTTCTGTGTTCTCCTTTTTTTAACCCAATAATTCTTAGATTTTGTCTTTTAATAGTGTCCCAGATTTTGTGGATCTTCTGTTCCTGGATTCTTTCAGAGTTAACATTTTCTTTGATAGGTATCCACTGCTTTTATTGGGTCTTCAAGCCAGAGATTCTCTTTTGCATCTCTACTATTCTGTTGATGAGGTGTGCTTCCTATGTTTCTGTTTGAGTCCCTAATTTTTTTTTNTTCTTAGATTTTGTCTTTTAATAGTGTCCCAGATTTTGTGGATCTTCTGTTCCTGGATTCTTTCAGAGTTAACATTTTCTTTGATAGGTATCCACTGCTTTTATTGGGTCTTCAAGCCAGAGATTCTCTTTTGCATCTCTACTATTCTGTTGATGAGGTGTGCTTCCTATGTTTCTGTTTGAGTCCCTAATTTTTTTTTCCTTTCCTGGTTTCCCTTAGTTTGGATTGTAATTATATATTCAGGCCTTGAACTGTTTTATTCATGCTCTGCCATGTTTTTTGTTTGTTTGTTTGTTTTGTTTTTGTTTTTTGTTTCTTTCCTTTTTGCTTGCACAACTTTCATTATGAAATTTACTAACTTCTTTCCTAAAGCCTTCTATCCCATTGAGCAGGACTGTGTGAGGTCTTTGGTTTTTGTTGCAGGACTTACTGTTGTTTTGGCACTCGAGGTTTTAATGAAGACATGCTGTCCTGAATTTTAAGCATTTTGTTTTTACTCTGCTGGCTAGACATTTATGTTTGGGAAATTTTAATTTTAGGTGCTAATATCAGCTTGTTATCTTTTGAAAGGGTGTTTTGTTTCTTGATTTTTTTTCCTATGGATTTTAGTCACATTTAGTGGCTTTTCAGTGCCTCACAGGAAATTCTTCTAGGTTCCTGAGAAGTCCTGGGAATTCTGGATAAAATGTGTTGCTAGGTATTGAGATCTAACTCTTAGGAATGGGGATGGAATGGGGGTAAGTACTGTGTGGGTCCACAGGAATGAGGAATTAGAGTGTTCCATCAGTACCTGCTTAGACACATGGGAACGAAAACAGAGGGATAGAAGGTTCTACAACAGATAGTCTGGTGATGAGCTGGTGTGGATATCTGGGGATTAGCTATCAAGAAGATTACAGAGACTGGAGATCTGAATCTGGCTTGCCTGCTTAAGTAGCCTATTACTTTTCTGGCAATCTTGGATTGTGGGTTCCTAGGGAAAGTCTCCTGGATTTGGGACTAGAATAACTTGATGACTGGGGAGAAAGGCTATAGGGGAAAATTTCTGTGATCTGTTAGAAATCGGGAGGGATGAGTTGGGGAGGATACAAGAGGCAATCTTCTATATAAATGCAAGTGAAACCGGAGAACTATATTTGTAGAAGAAGAGGAGTAATAAATATGTTCATTTAGGCTATCTGTTTTCCTGGTTAGAGTGGTTTATGGGTTCAGTGGGAATGCCTGCTGTAGCTAGAGGCTGGAATAGTGGGAAGATTGGGGGAAGGGAAGTTAAAAAAGATCTACTTGTTGTCAATCATTGACGATGAGTTCAGAAAGGAAAAGAAGCCTGCAGATGTTCTACCTCAGAGCTGGGTATAAGACTGTACAATTTGAACATGTAGAAAAGGAAGATCTGCAGTGAGCTTACCTGCTTCCCTGGCCAGCATGGCCTGTGGGTTAGCAGGAAGTTCTGCTGGAGTGTTGGGAGAGGAAAGTGGTAGGAAGATCTGTATCATCTACTGGAGACAGTGGCAGGAGGAAAGGAAGGGTATAGCCAGTGGTCTGCTGCAGAACTGGAGAAGGGTCTGAGGGACAGGATTTGAAGGACTAGAGGGTTAGTGCAGATAGGAAGTTAGGCTACCTGCTTCCCTGACTGGAGCTTATATTTTCCAATTTTAGTATATGTGCAACCGAAGCAGGCAATGGAGGAAATATTTTCTTCTCAAATATTTTATTATAGTTTACTCTTGATTGTGGATCCTGCAGCCTTGTTTAATTGCTTGGTTAATTTCAAAAGTAATTAATCAATTACTAAAGTAATTGTAAACTAAAAGTAATTAATCAATTACTTTAGTTTTCTGTGTCAAGAATCAAATCCACTGAGAACCATAAACATATTCTCTCTTCTGTTTACATCTTTGTTATAAATTTTATTCTTCCTATCATGTTTCCCTCTAGTTACAGAAGAATAACTTGGAATTTCGACTATTTTCATCTGTTCTCCTATTCTTGGAGATAATACTCTCTTTGGTTTTGTATTAATTTTTGTTTCTGGCATGACTCAGTGCTCATAAATACCTTGTTGCTCAGTTTGTGCCTCTGTGTAGAAGAAATTGGTATGAAAGTTACTGTCCTGAAATGTGGGCATTTCTTTTCTTATAAACTATTGTATTCCTAAAATATAGATGCCCTAACACATTTTATGATCACCATACACTAATATAGAAACTGGGAACACAGTTCTGAATTGCTGTTCAATTGAATAGAGAACCTTTTCTTCACCACGTAACGCATAGTCTCATTTATCATTTTTACTTTCCTCAAATATATGAAGAAAGAAAATTCTAGATATTCATGAGTCTGAAAATTGTGATATTATATTCTTTTGTCTGGTCAGAATATCTTTTTCTTGCTAAGTATAATAATTTGATTCCTCAAGAGGAGAGGAGGAGCTGGGGGAGAGAGGGGAGCAGGAGATGCGGGGAAAATGGGAAACATATGGGGGACCAGGAGTGAAGCACTGATGGCCAGCAGAATGAATGGAAATATACAACCTGAGGTGGTGGGAGGTGAGCAGACCCTGTAGAATGTAACAGAAACTTGGGAGGTGAGAGAATCTCAAGACTCAAAGGGAGAGAACTTAGATGAAATGCCCAACAGTGAGGAGAGGGAACCTGTAGAATCCACCTCCAGTAGAAAGACAGGGTATCAAGTGGAGAGATGGGGTTGCCATTCCACAGACAAAAGCTTGGACCCAGAAGTGTTCCTGTCTAAAAGAACTGCCAGGACAAAAATGGAGAAGAGACTGAGGAAAGGAGGTCAAGTGGTCAGCACAAATTGGGAGCCATATCAAGGGAAGCTCTAAGGCCTGACATTATTAGTGATGCTGTGATGTACTTATAGACAGAATCCTAGCATGGCTGCCCTCAGAGAGGCCACACAAGCAATTGACCAAGACTGAGGCAGGTACTTACACCCAACTAATAGACTGAAGTCAGGGACCCCTATGGTTGAATTAGGGAAAGCTGGAAGAAGTTGAGAAGGAGAGCAACCACAGAGGAAGATCAGCAGTCTCAACAAACCTGGACCCCTGAGATCTCTTAGACATTGATTTACCAACAAGGAAGCATAAACTAGCTGGTCTGAGACCCCTGACACACATACAGCAGAGGATTCCCTTGTCTGGCCTCAGTGAGAAAAAAAGCACCTAACCCTTGAGAGATTTGAAGCTCTGGGGGTGTGTACTGGCTAGGTTTGTGTCAATTTGACACAGCTGGAGTTATCACAGAGAAAGGAGCTTCAGTTGGGGAAATGCCTCCATGAGATCTAGCTGTGAGGCATTTTCTCAATTAGTGATCAAGAGCCCCTTGTAGGTGGTGCCATCTCTGGGCTGGCAGTCTTGGGTTCTATAAGAGAGCAGGCTGAGCAAGCCAGGAGAAGCAAGCTAGTAAGGAACATCCCTCCATGGCTTCTGCATCAACTCCTGCTTCCTGACCTGTTTGAGTTCCAATCCTGACTTCCTTGGTGATGAACAGCAATATGGAAAGAAGTGTAAGCCGAATAAACCCTTTCCTCCCCAACTTGCTTCTTGGTCATGATGTTTGTGCAGGAATAGAAACCCTGACTAAGACAAATTGGTACCAGCATAGTTGGGTATTCCTGTGACAACCTGACCATGTTTTGGGGAGGACTGTGGAAGGACTTTGGAACTTTGGGTTAGAAGATCTATTCAGTGTTAAGAACTCTCTGAGATGTTGTGTAGGAGCTTGGAAGATAATGTTGAGAACAGTGCAGAAGATGGAGGCCTGGCTTGTGAAATTTCAGAGGGAAAATTAAAGACTTTTTTTCAGGGCCAACACTAGTTTGATTGTGAAGATTCTGTGGTTCTGGTTAGCTGGGGCTGAAGAGTCAGCTGTGATTAACAAGATACCAGAACTACTAAAGCAAAAACGTTGAATTACTGGGACTATTGATGCTGGTTAGCTGGAGCTAAGAAATTAGCGGTGATTAAGAAGAGACCAGCATCATTGNTTGAGGTGACATCTTCTGGGAAGTGTTTTCTGAGAGCACAGAGGTTGTGTTCCAGAGATAGCCAAGGTTGTACCTTGTGCTGTGGCTGGACTTGGTAATGTGTAAGAGTTTCCCAGGTGGTACTGGTTTTGAAGGCATGAAGGAGTCATGCAGAGCAGCTGAGGCCACGGAAGCACTGTGAGAGGCCATGGAAGGCCATGGTGAAGGTGCAGCCTCGGTTGCAATTGATGGCCCAGGACTGAAGGGGTCATGTAAAGGAGTTGAGGCTTGGCACCATGAAGAGAGTCTATGAGAGGCTAGTGTTGAAGCCTAGTTACAGAAGCATTTTGGAGATGCCAGTACCATGAGATGACCACCAAGAACAGCAGCAGCAATGGAGTACAGGCAGCTGGAGCCTAGAGGACAACGTGTGTGCTACAAAGGGCATGGCTGGAGAAGTGACCCAAGCCCTTGGAGGAGCCCAGAAGATCATGAGTTGGATCCCAGACATTGGAAGGTTGGAGATTGGTTTTTGCTTTTGATTGTGACTGTGCCCTGATATTTTTCCCTCTTGAAGGAAGTTTTTAAATGAAGCCCACAGTTAAGAGACTTTGAATTTTAAAGTACTTTGAATTTTAAAAGATGTTTTAAAAGGATTGAACTTTTTAATATGTAAAGACTGTGGGACTTTTAAGTTATTTAAGATCTTGGGCATGAGTAAGAACTAAGGTTGAGGCTTACTAGTGATATATTTGTGTGTCAAGTTGTCAAGGGGTCAATTGTACTGGCTAGGTTTGTGTCAATTTGACACAGCTGGAGTTATCACAAAGAAAGGAGCTTCAGTTGGGGAAATGCCTCCATGAGATCTAGCTGTGAGGCAATTTCTCAATTAGTGATCAAGAGCCCCTTGTAGGTGGTGCCATCTCTGGGCTGGCAGTCTTGGGTTCTATAAAAGAGCAGGCTGAGCAAGCCAGGAGAAGCAAGCTAGTAAGGAACATCCCTCCATGGCTTCTGCATCAACTCCTGCTTCCTGACCTGTTTGAGTTCCAGTCCTGACTTCCTTGGTGATGAACAGCAATATGGAAGGAAGTGTAAGCCGAATAAACCCTTTCCTCCCCAACTTGCTTCTTGGTCATGATGTTTGTGCAGGAATAGAAACCCTGACTAAGACAGGGTGGGAGGGTCAGGTTAGGTGTAGGAAGTGTGGGTGTGGAGAAATCCTCTCTAAGATGGGGGAGGAGGAATGGAACAAGGAAATTTCAGAGCATGGACAGGTAGGGAGATAATGACTGGACTGTAAAAGAAAACAAGATTAAAGATAATAACACAAAAAGGGAAGTGAAAAATATAAAACTTAGCTATTTCTTTTCAGGGTAATCTTGTGAAAATATATACACTTCCTATTGTGGACTTATGTTTCCTATAGTTACATTCTTTATAGAATTAGCTCAGAGTTTTTATAGATGCATGTACATAATCATGTGTATGTTCATGAATGTGCATGCATGTGTATATGTGTGTACATATGGATGTGTACATATGAGTATATGTGTATGCCTGTATGTATATTCACATGCTCATGTGGAGATTTGAGTTCCTGTGAGTGTATGTATGTGTTCACCAGAAGATTACTCACCATTTCAATTTGAAAATATTTCATTGAGTCAAACTAAGAAGTCATTTTGTGTTGGCACATTTGTCACCTTTGACCTTTACCCTGTGTTGCAAAACTGAAAACGAGTCTATGGATAGGATTAGAAATCATCTAGAAAACTTGACAGAAATGAATGTATTCATTGAAGGCCTCAGGCAGAAGTCTGCAGAGATAAATGGGAGAAATATAGTTAGTGAGCCCATTCATCAACCCCAGCACCCTGCATTTCTCCCTCTTGCTTCATGGCAATGATTTACCTTCCTGCAAGCAGCAGAACAAAGCTAAGGAACAGAAGCACCAGATCCAGACAACTAATGACTAACAACCATCTGCTGGAGACATAGCTCAGTCTCTAAGATACTTCAAGCCCCTTTCCCATCTAGTAGCTGCACCATCGAGTGGGCCTCCTGTTATTTAATATTTAGAATAAGAGAGTTATGCAGATTATGCCTGTGGATTATTTTCTAATATAATTATAAAACATTCTTGATAATGATAATTCCCATAGACTAATGAGATATCAGTTTGAGGTCATGGTCTACTTTGGAAAGGAGAAAAAAATAAAATTAAGCTGTCAAAATAGTACCCTAGAGTTATTTTCTCTATGTCACTTTTCTGAAGTAATTACTGTTAAAGCTAAACTAAAAGTTATCAAGTCAATTGGATGTCTGCAGTTTTAAACAATGTGATTGCATCAGATGAAAAGGATACATCTTCTTTCCTTCTTCTTTCTTACCTCCACTGCCAAGAAATCAGCAATCATTTTTATTTCATTACAAATCTTTTGGAGGTGGTGCTCTTTTTGTTGGAGGGAGACAGAGATAGAGAGAAACAGAGAGAGAGAGAAATGGAGAGAAGAGGCAGTGGAGGAGAAGAGAGAGAGAGAGAGAGAGAGAGAGAGAGAGAGAGAGAGAGAGAGATTCCAAATATCCCTGGTGATGAATGGAGAAGTCTTTGCAATGGCAGCCCAAGTTTTGCAAACCAATCTGTAACACTATACTAGAGTGAAGCTAGCATTCTCATGTGGAGAGTGTAAATGTGACTGTAGCCTCCTTAGAACCAGGTTCTAAGTAACAGAAGGGTGCAGCCATGTGTGAAGGTAAGCCGGTTGCTGAGTACATCCAGTCACCCGAAATGGACATGTTTGGCTTTACTACAGAGTTTCACCTCTATATAATTAAAGCTTGATCTTTCCCAGCTGCAATGATACAGACTGTTTAGAGAGAAACTCAATCTATAATTAAAAATCTCATTAATCATTTCCCAAATTATTTGTTACAATATAAAATGGAAGTTTAAACCATTCCTGCTGTGAAAATGGCTACACTATTAATAATCTGCTGTCACAGATGTCAACAGCAAAGGGACCTTCATGTTCTGTTTACACTGTTCCATTTTCACACCTCTAGCTGTGTAAGCGTTGCAATAGTCAAGTATTTTTTAATCAAAAACATTTTCTGCTCAAAGTGTAAGAAATGTTTTAAATCATTTTCATTATGGTTTAAACTACTATGCAATTGTGATTTCTAATTCTGTTTATTAAAAAGACGCCATATATTTGTATCCCACTGGACAAAACTAAAAATGAGAATAAATTTTCTTTGGATACTTATCCCTCCAGATGTTTATTCTGAATATATTTAGTTATCTATCCTTCTTTCTTTAAAACTTTAATCTTTGCAACATTTGGGGATTAGGAGGACTAAAATACTCACGTTTTAGGATGGAGAAAAATCAGAAAAAAATGTGGAGACAGTTTTAAATATGGGTCTATAGTAAAGAATTTCTCAGTAATGGAGTGATAAAATGTTGTTTTCTCAGAGGATTACCATATGTAGTGCTGGTAGCTATACTCGTCTCTGTGCATAAGGATAAGATTAGGAATGTAGTCAAGAATTGTGCAGTCTAGCAAAGTGGCAATAGTAGAACTTTCCCTGATGTCCACATCCTCACTGCTCCTGAGAAGATGGCCAGGCATATTATACCAGCAGGATTTTTCAACCGTTAAGTCCAAATTAGACTACAAAAGTGTGAGTGCCCATTATTGGACCTTTACATATATCTTACCATGCTGGTCACTCTTGGGCTTCATAGGTATTAGAGCAGGTATGATTTTTAATGGCTTCCCGACTTTGACAGCTTGCTTAGTGTTTTCTGGTATCATGAAAGATGATAGCAGGAAGAAATCTTTCCTGTTAGATGCTACCTGAATGACCCATATTTTCTCTCTATTAACTTGTTTATTCATTCTTCAGCCTGATCACAGCTCAGCTCCCTTCTTTCCTCCCAGTTACACACACACACACACACACACACACACACACACACACACACACATCCCTCTCCCCATTCCTTCCTCCCCGTCTTCTGAGAGATGGTGTAGCCCCCATGAGTACCCAATCACCCAATTATATCAGTCATAGCAGTAGTAAGTCCAGCCTCTCCCACTGAGGACAAAAAAGTCAGCCCAGCTATGGGAAAAAGATCCAAATAAAACTTGGTTAAAAGAAAAGCAAAGGCAATGATATTGTCCCTGTATAAATATTTATCTAAAAACATAAAAAATCACACACAAAAAACCACAATGTCTGTAACTATTTATACCACAGCATAGAAAACATGAATATGTGAAAAACAAATACAATTGTTTTCTCATTTTTCCATCAGTGTTTTGTTTTTCTTAACATTCCAGCCGTTAAACATACTATAAACTGTATTTTAGTACAACTCAATTTGTGAACCACACATAAAGATGAAACATGCAACTCAATTGTTATGATATTACGGCAATATTTAAGAAATAGTAGTTAAAATTTTAATATTAGAAATAATCTATTTTGATATTAGATATAAATACAAGGGGAAGTAATTAAATACAGAGAAATGAAAGAAAAAATAATCATTCTGCTTTGCTTTAAATAATAAATCTTTGGATAATAAATATAAAGAAATTATTTTGAAATTTTAATGTAACATTCATGTTCACAAGCTAAGACAATAAATTACACAGCCAGCTTGTTAGTCATACATGTTCATGCCCTTCATTGTCATTAAAGAAATCCAATAGAATATTAAAATTATATTTATGATTAGAAGATAATTACAAACAAAAGAAATCATATAAAATAAAGTTTCCAAGATACTTTAGATTTCCAAAATATGATTTTATAAAACATGATTTAATGAAGTAGTGAATACATTTTCAAAATAGATAGCAGTGTAGCAATCAGCTCCTACAACACTTGACTAATGCAAATCATCAAAAGTCTGTCCTCATCTCTGTTTACTTAACTGTCTTCAGTTTATACCTTTCTCAGTTCAAATGGTAGCAACACAGGCCATGATCACTGTCCTGGATGTCAGAGGTGTAGCATAGCTTAGATCACGCTCTGTCACATCAGAGTCCTCTGAGACCTTCACTTACTTGACAGTTGAGGATATGGCATTCAACTATGACATGTGTCCACACTAAGGAAGTACCCATTGTCTCTTCATCCACCCCCAGCAAGAGGTAAAATGATGACATTACATAACTGTAAGGAAGCTTGGAAATGTCGGATAGCAGTTATCTAAGCAAAAGACATACAGAAACTATTGAACAACCCATCAATTACTCTATAATTATCCAACAGAGAGTACTTACTCATTGATTATTAAGTCACCAAGTCATTTACAACTTAATAAAAATGCTGCCTATTCCAAGAATATAATAATGGTAAGAAGAGTCAACATGGAATATGCAAAGAAGTGCATGTGGAGAGACTGAACAGGAGAGGCTGAAGCAACACAGCAGAGTGTGTTCCAGTAAAGTTCCCACTGTGAACTTAAGTTTCCAGAAAATATAGAAGGAAGACCACAGTGGTTTTACAACTTCTACAAGATTTACTGACTGAAACATTTGTGATATAGTAATTGTGTGTGTGTGTGGGGGGGGGGGGGAACTGTTGCTGGTGTAGAGGCAGCTTCTTTTTTGATATTCTTAGTCCTAGGAACGTCTTCCAGGCCTGCTTTGGAGTCTGGCCCAGCATCCCTGGAACAATTACATAACTTGTTTTTTAATATTAATAATCCAAAGCTTATACCAGCTCCTAAGTTAAAAATGTCATCAACTAGAATTTGAAGACCATGTCAGAGATTGTCTCGCCTTGCTGCGGTCTGCACAAAGTCCATACAAAAGTACTTTAAGACCATGTCAGAGATTGTCTCGCCTGGCAGAGGTCTGCACAAAGTCCATACAAAAGTACTTTCAGACAACGTCAGAGATTGTCTCGCCTGGCAGAGGTCTGCATAAAGTCCATACAAAAGTACTTTAAGACCATGTCAGAGGTTGTCTCGCCTTGCTGCGGTCTGCACAAAGTCCATACAAAAGTGCTTTAAGGGCACCTTAGTGCCCCTTTGTTCTATTATTGAAAAACCTTTATCAAATTCTTGCTACATTGATATACAGAGTAAGAGATAACTGAATCTATGTTCAATCATAATTAACCTCAGAATAAAAAATTAGTGGCATAAGATGTTTTTAGAATTAAAGTTGTAAGAAGCCCCAACAACCATCAACTACAGGAAGCCGTGGCACCCACAGGACTGCTACATCATTACCCACCTATAAGTAAATAACACACATAAAGGTGCATTGCCATAACCACATGCACCACATGATGCTCATGGTAGCACAGAATTCCATACATTCATTGCATATGAGAATACCACCTTAATATAGATGCAAAATCTCACCAACCTACTACAACTGGGTGGCAGCATTTAAAAATGTGCATCATTTCCACTAATTCCATTTTATATTTATTTATTTATTTATTTATTTATTAGATATTTTCTTCATTTACATTTCAAGTGCTATCCCATAAGTCCCCTAAACCCTGCCCCCGCCCTGCTCCCCTACCTACCCACTCCCACTACTTGGCCCTGGCATTCCCCTGTACTGGGGCATATAAACATTGCAAGACCAAGGGCCTTTCTTCCCAATAATGGCAAACTAGGCTATCTTCTAATACATATGCAGCTAGAGACATGAGCTCTGGGGGTCCTAATTAGTTCATATTGTTTTTCCATCTATAGAGTTGCAGACCCCTACACATCTTGGGTACTCTCTCTAGCTCTTACATTGGGGACCCTGTAGATGACTATGAGCATCCACTTCTCCATTTGTCAGGGACTTTCAAAGCCTCACAGGAGACAGCTATATCAGGGTCCTTTCAGCAATATCCTGCTGGAAAATGCAGTAGTGTCTGCATTTGGTGGCTGACTATGTGATGGACTACCCAGGTGGGGTATTCTCTGGATGGTCCATCCTTTCATTTTAGCTCCATACTTTGTCTCTGTACCTCCTTCCATGTATATTTTATTCCCTACTCTAGGGAAAAATAAAGTATCCATGTGTTGGTCTTTCTTAATTTTCTTGTGTTTTGGAAATTGTATCTTGGGTATTCTAGGTTTCTGGGCTAATATCCACTTATCATAGAGTGCATATAAGTGACTTCTTTTGGGATTGTGTTACCTCACTCAGGATGATATCCTCCAGATACATCCATTTGCTCAAGAACTTCATAAATTCATTGTTTTTAATAGCTGAGTAGTACTCCATTGTGTAAATATACCACATTTTCTCTATCCATTTCTCTGTTGAGGGACATCTGGTTTCTTTCTAGCTTCTGGCTATTATAAATAAGGCTGAAATGAACATAGTGGAGCATGTGTCCTTGTTACCAGTTGGAACAAATTCTGGGTATATGCCCAGAAGAGGTATTGCTGCATCTTTCAGTAGTACTATGTCCAGTTTTCTGAGAAACCTCCAAACTGATTTCCAGAGTGGTTGTACCAGCTTTCAATCCCACCAGCAATGAAGGAGTGTTCCTCTTTCTCCACATCCTCGCCAGCATCTGCTGTCACCTGAATTTTTGATCTTAGCCATTCTGACTGGTGTGAGGTGGAATCTCAGGGTTGTTTTGATTTGAATTTCTCTGATGATTAAGGATTTTGAACATTTATTCAATTGCTTCTCAGCCCTTTGGCATTCTTCAGTTGAGAATTCTTTGTTTAGCTCTGTACCCCATTTTTAATGGTGTTATTTGAATTTCTGAAGTTCAGCTTCTTGAGCTCTGTAAATATTGGATATTAGCCTCCCATCAGATTTAGGATTGGTAAAAATTCTTTCCCAATCCATTGGTGGCCTTTTTGTGTTATTGACAGTATCTTTTGCTCTACAGAAGTTTGCAATTTTATAAGGACCCAATTGTTGATTTGTGATCTTACAGCACAGGACATTGCTGTTCTGTTAAGGAATTTTACACCTGTGCCCATATCTTCAAGGGTTTTCCCCACTTTCTCCCCTATGAATTTTAGTGTCTCTGGTTTTGTGTGGAAGTCTTTGATGCACTTAGACTTGAGCATTGTACAAGGAGATAGGAATGAATCAATTCGCATTCTTCTACATGTTGACCCCCAGTTGTGCCAGGACCATTTGTTGAAAATGCTATCTTCTTTACACTGGATAGTTTTACCTCCCTTGTCAAAGATAAGGTGACCAAAGGTGTGTGGATTCATTTCTGGGTCTTCAATTCTATTCCATTGCTCTACATGTCTGTTGTTGTACCAGTACCATGCAGTTTTTATCACAATTGCTCTGTAGTATAGGTTTGAGGTCAGGCATGGTGATTCTACCAGAGGTGCTTTTATTGTTAAGGATAGTTTTTGCTATCCTAGGTTTTTTTTTATTATTCCAGATGAGTTTGCAAATTGCCCTTTCTATCTCAGTGAAGAATTGAGTTGGAATTTTGATGGGGATTGCATTGAATCTATAGATTGCTTTCAGCAGGATAACCATTTTGACTATATTAATAGTGCGAATCCATCATGGGAGATCTTTCCATCTTCTGAGATCTTCTTTAATTTCTTTCTTCAGGGACTTGAAGTTCTTATCATACAGATCTTTCACTTCCTTTGTTAAAGTCACACCAAGGTATTTTATATTATTTGTGACTAATGTGAAGGGTGTTGTTTCCCTAATTTCTTTCTCGTCCTATTTATCTTTTGTGTAGAGTAAGGCCATTGATTTGTTTGAGTTAATTTTATATCCAGCTACTGTGCTGAAGCTGTTTATCAGTTTTAGGAGTTCTCTCATGGAATCTTTAGGGTCACTTATATATACTATCATATCATGTGCAAATAGATATTTTGACTTCTTCCATCCCAATTTGTATCCCCTCGATCTCAGTTCGTTGTCGAATTGCTCTGGCTGGGACTTCAAGTACTGTATTGAATAGGTAGGGAGAAAGTGGGCAGCCTTGTCTAGTACCTGATTTTAGTGGGATTGCTTCCAGCTTCTCTCCATTTACTTTGATGTTGGGTACTGGTTTGCTGTATATTGCTCTTATTATGTTTAGGTATGGGCCTTGAATTCCTGATCTTTCCATGACTTTTATCATGAATGGCTGTTGGATTTTGTCAAATGCTTTCTCAGTACCTAACAAGATGATCATGCGAGTTTTTTCTTTGAGTTTATTTATATAGTGGATTAAGTTGATGGATTTTCGTATATTAAACCATCCCTGCATCCCTGGGATGAAGCCTACTTGGTCAGGATGAATGATTGTTGTGATGTGTTCTTGGATTCAGTTTGCAAGGATTTTATTGAGTATTTTTGCAACAATATTCATAAGGGATATTGGTCTGAATTTCTCTTTCTTTGTTGGATCTTTGTGTGGTTTAGGTATCAGAGTAATTGTGGCTTCATAGAATGAATTGGGTAGAGTACCTTCTGTTTCTATTTTGTGGAATAGTTTGAGGAGAGTTGGAATTAGGTCTTCTTTGAAGGTCTGATAGAACTCTGCATGAAACCCATCTGGTCCTGGGCTTATTTTGGTTGGGAGACTATTAATGACTGCTTCTATTTCTTCAGGGGAAATGGGACTGTTTAGATCTTTAATCTGATCCTGATTTAACTTTGGTACCTGGTATCTGTCTAGGAAGTTGTCCATTTCATTCAGGTTTTCCAGTTTTGTTGAGTATAGGCTTTTGTAGTAGGATCTGATGATGTTTGGATTTCCTCAGGATCTGTTGTTATGTCTCCTTTTTCATTTCTGATTTTGTTAATTCAGATACTGTCACTCTGCCCTCTAGTCTGCCTAAGGGTTTATCTATCTTGTTGATTTTCTCAAAGAACTAGCTCCTGGTTTGGTTGATTCTTTGAATAGTTCTTTTTGTTTCCACTTGGTTGATTTCAGCTCTGAGTTTGATTATTTCCTGCCATCTACTCCTCTTGGGTGAATTTGCTTCCTTTCGTTCTATAGTTTCTTGGTGTGCTGTCAGACTTCTAGTATATGCTTTCTCTAGCTTCTTTTTGGAGGCACTCAGGGCTATGAATTTTCCTATTAGGACTGCTTTCATTGTGTCCCATAATTTTGGGTATGTTGTGGCTTCATTTTCAGTAAACTCTAAAAAGTCTTTAATTTCTTTCTTTATTTCTTCCTTGACTAAGTTATCATTGAGTAGAGTGTTGTTCAGTTTCCACGGGAATATTGGCCTTCTGTTATTTATGTTGTTATTGAAGATCAGCCTTAGTCAGTGGTGATCTGTTAGGATGCATGGGATAATTTCAGTATTTTTTGTTTCTGTTAAGGCCTGTTTTGTGACCAATTATATGGTCAATTTTGGAGGATGTACCATGAGGTACTGAGAAGAAGGTATATCCTTTTGTTTTAGGATAAAATGTTCTGTAGATATCTGTTAAATCCATTTGTTTCATAACTTCTGTTAGTGCCCATGTGTCTCTATTTAGTTTCAGTTTCTGTTGTATTTATTTTTATACTGACATATTATCTCATCTCCCTCATAGTCACCATTCTGCATCTATACTGTTAAAATGATCTTTTTCAGAAACCATTTCTTCTCTTTATGAGTTGAAAAGTCATTTTTGGTTTTCAAGAATCAAACAAACAAACAAAGCTACACACTCCTTTCCTTGGCATATTGGATGCTCCATTGGGTGATACAGGCAACAAATCCTTTATGAGTCAGATGTGTGGGCTTTTCATAATCCAGAGTGGCACCTTATTTCATTAATGCAAACTAACTAATCAAGACAGTGTTCACGTGAGTAACAATGTATATTGAAACACTGCTAGTATTGTATAGAGAAATACATCCCAATTTATATATAAAATAAAACTTAAGATGCAAGTTTTACTGAATCAACATTTTTGGTAAAAAATTTTTCATGATAAAATTAGGATGACTGGAAAAACACACTGAATTCATCTTATTTGTCATAGACTGTTTATCACTGAAGTATAGTACTAATTAAGATCTATGTAGTTTTTATTCATATATGATAATGTACAGTTTTAGTTTATTTTTTCATAATACATACCTTCCTTGAAATTCTACATGTTTTTTAGGCAATGATATCTTGTGTACCTCATTTAGATTTATTAAATCAATATAATTATTTTGTCTATTATAAGAAGTTTGTTTTCTTCTTGCAGGCTGAACTAACCGAATTATTGAGAAATATTTTATCCAGTGTTTTTATATGAAATTTAGGTCAAATTGTTGTTCAGATTATTTCCTTTATATGTGGTCAAATTATTATAAGCATAAAATTGATGGACCTTTTGGGTAGGATAAATTGTTAATCTATTTGTTGCTAGTCATGTTTTGTTGCTTTCTTCCAGATTGTGGCTAAAATCATACCTTAAAGATGTGTAAGTTACCATCAAAATATATAGACTATATATCTTCATTATAGGGGATGTTTTCTAGGCAAATCCAGAATTAGAATAAATGTTCTGACCCTGGTTTAGTGAGTTTTTTTAAAATGATAAGTTATCAAGATTGATATCCATATACCATGCCTTTGAGCATTTATATATTTGAATGCACTGTACCATGCACCTTGGCACCTTGGGCTTATCACATATTTAATTCATCTTTCTAATGTAGGCTTTTCAGGTTTTTAATATTTTATGTTGTCCAATATGCCTCCCATCATTCTTGTTAGTAAAAGTAACAGGGTTATGCTAGAAAGAGGAAAATTGATATTAAACAGTACAGTTCTTCAAACAACAGAACTTTACATTGTGACATTCATTTCTTGTTAAGTATATTTTATTTCACTCTATTTGAACATTGTTCATGAATGAGATGCTGAAGTCTCTTATCGAGGGTAGGATTTGGAAGAAAATTCTTACAAAATTTTCATAATGTTTCCCTCCTGGTTCTATTGATTTCTGTGCTATTTTGCCTGGCTGCTTCAGGAACTCTGGGGAATTACATTGTGTTCTCTCTTTAATATTAAGCTAATAGTCTCACTCAATTGGTCATTTTGTAATGTTTTAATTTTGCAATGATACCAGTGAACAAAGGATAGATTAGGGTACATATGGTGTTATGCATAAGCTCTGCATGCTACTAGATCACATTGTGATTTAAACGCAGCTGAGGGCAGTTAATTTTAGAAACCAGACAAGTTATTACCACAGAAGGGTTTTCAAGTTTCTCTTTAATAGAATATGATGCAGGGAAGACACTGTACTGTGCCTGTAAAGACTTTGATTCTTTCAATTACTTCATTTCATTTCTAAATGAGTATAGTGTTTAAATATATACATGAATCTGTGAATTCCTTTAACTTGCAAACTTGAGTGTCATGTTGTGTTTAAACTGATGAGATAAAATACAAGATAATGAAGTCTTAAACATCTGAATGACTTGACAGCTTTCTGCAGCTGACTTTCTTTTAAAAATTTTCCATCAGAATTATGAATAGACTGTTAAACAGAAAACAACAATCAGTATTTCTTAAATCAAACTTATTATATTTATTATCCAGAATTCAAATATTTACCAATACAATAAAATACATTTTACACAAAAAATTATGTTACAATAACAGAATAATTTGATAACATCAATAATACATTCCAATTCTTTATCATGTTAATAAAATTTAAAGTATATTTGAATTGAGTAGGCTAATATCTCTATTTATTCAAATTCTGGATTTGCCTAGAAAGCATCCCCTGTAATGGAGATATATCTATATATTTTGACGGTAACTTACACATCTTTAAGGTATGATTTTAGCCACAATCTGGAAAAAAGCTACAAAGCATGACTAGCAACAAATAGGTCAATATTTAAAATTAAGTATCCCAGCCCTGCTCACTATGGAATTTCTATTGTTTGCCTTGTCCATACAACTCCCTAATGTCAAAGCCGGGTGTGGTGGCACACGCCTTTAATCCCAGCACTCGGGAGGCAGAGGCAGGAAGATTTCTGAGTTAGAGGCCAGCCTGGTCTACAAAGTGAGTTCCAGGACATCCAGGGATATACAGATAAACCCTGTCTCAAAAAAAAAAAAAAAAAAAAAAACCCACAAAAAACAGCAACAACAACAACAACAAAACTATTGTCTGGCTCTTGGACACTTGACAACTGCACTGACTGCTCTTATAGAGAACCCAGGCTCTGATCCCAGCTAACAAACAGCAGCTCACAATTGGCTGTATCTCCAGTGCCAGGTGCCAGGGAATCCTATTACTTCTTCTGGACTCTTTGGGCACTGAAGGCATGTTTTGCACAAACATACATGCAGGTAAAATACCCATACAAAAATTAAAATAATAACAATTTTAATATAAAAAGAAATGCATTTGTCTCTCTCCTATATGAAAAATTATGAAACATATCTACAAGTAAGCAAACTACAATTTTCTTGCAATATTTTAACAAACAAATAGTTCATAAATTAAAGAGTAGATGAAACTAACACAAAATGTAGTTTTCAAACACTAACATTTTGTTTCATAAAAGCTAATAATTATACTTATTTTTTATTTTAATTTCTGAGATAATGTAGATTTGATGACTTCACATGAACTCTAGGTTTAGTGGTACTATTTTAAATATAGCAATATATAGATATAGTAACACATGAAGTTTATAATTTGTAAAAGGTAGTAAAATATGTTGCTATAATAAATAATTAAACCTACTGAATAAAAGTAAAAACATGAATGTACAACTCATGTTGCTGAAATAAAGAGATTTTTTATAGTGTATATGTATGCTGAAAATCATTTACTATAAATTAAGGTTTAAAATTGAGGAAGTTGCATTACAAAGAGTCAATACATATTTCTCTAATAAAACTTTTCTTCTCAGTAATTGTCCATGTGGAAATGGCCTCTGTGATTCCGATGCCATCGTTTGGAAAATGAAGAAGCATGAGCTTTGGTCAGACTCACAATGCACCCCTCACTAGAAGAGCTGCTTGATTCATTTCTATGGGTTAAAGCATGGCTCTATATTATTAACCCTCTACCATTTCTTCATTTAATGGCATCATTCTAATATACTTTATTTTATATATGTGTGTGTGTGTGTGTGTGTGTGTGTGTGTGTGTGTAGCCATGTAAAATAAACTGGGTAAAAATAGAAATAATGCATAATCTTGTTATTAGCTAAAACGTCCAGCTAAAGGTTGAGATCTTGAATTTAATTCATCTTGCAATTTTTTCCTTTAACTTTTTTTTGTTTTTGTTTTTGTTTTTGTTTTGTTTTGTTTTGTTTTGTTTTTTAATCTCTGTTTAATAGTTCTGTACCTGGGTTAAAAAGAGTAAGAGTTCTTGATGGTCTCAATGTTTGCTGTTTCATGTGTTCCAACTTAACATATCATTTTCTGTCAGATTTTAAATTTTTAGGGATTATTGTTGTAATATCATTCTTTACATGACAGTGTCATTTATGAAAACAAAACGGAAATGCTACACATAGATTCAGAAAATACGTAGGTCATTTTGTCTGGGGAGTTGTTCCTATTTAACTGGTTTAAAAATAAATCCAACCAAATAATATTTTCTTTAAAAGTCAAATAGCATGGCATTTGATGGTTACCAACATATTTTCTTTCAATAAATGCAGTACAGAGTTATTATCTTAGAAAATTTTAGAGTCTTTCTTCTATGTGCTCTTATATTTAGTCTAAAAATATTTTCTAATTGTGAATACACAACAGTTACATATATCATAAAATACCTATAACTGTTTTCCTAGGACCTACATTTAACTTGTTTGACAAGATAATTTGTCATAAAACTCTTAGAGCTTTAGATCAAGGAGGCCTGTGATATATATGAATATTTATGTATGGGCATAAATTCACTATGTATTCCAGGCTATCCTCAAGCACACAGAAATTGCTTGCCTCTTTTTCCTCTGTCTTAGAAGTATGTATCACAATTCCCCGTTTTTTCTTTATTTGTAATTATTAAAATCCATACTTGGCTATCTTTCATTTATGTGAAGTAAGCTTCAACCTAGTAGCTTGAAGTAATAAACATTTCAAATCAATATAGGATGGTCATTAGATATATGAAGGTGTAATACACATTGGAGAGTCTACATTTTGTCAGGTTTTATCTGAGAAATACAAAATGATTATATATACTGTTTCTGAATCTGATCTTCTTCATGCTTCTCTTTAGAATGTAAAAAAGTAAGTGTTGGTTAGAATTTTCTCAACTTCACCCGCTCATAGTATATGTTCTGAAGACCATCTGTCCTGTTGTACTATGTCAGATCAGATTCATCTCACCATTTTAGAGTGAGATAAATGTTGAAGCCAGATGGAAGAATGTACAACAAATGGGAAAGTAATATCAGTGAGGCTCAAGATTTTTTTTCTAGAAACTTTATTTCTAAATTTGAAGGAGATTCATTATATTCTTTCTAATATAGAAAAAACAAGCATTATTATGTATTATAAATTTCAAGGTAAGTTAAGGCTAATATTGTTGCTATGGACTTAAAGTTGTAAGTCTGAAGTTACTATGTTGAAGCCCCACTTCCCAAATGAGGCAGTACATTGTTTGCCAGTGGCATAATTAGGAGCTCATCTAATATTTATGTAGTTGTTAGGTAGCTATTGATGGGAACCAGTATCCTTACTAACAGAGAAAAATGCCTGTACTGCCTTTCTGGTTTGGGGGGGATTCCCAAAAAGGATGTTGTTTTGTTTTGTTTTGTTTTGATTTTGGAAATGAAGGAGGACTTCTCACCAAGCTTCGAGCTTTTTTAAACATTTATTTATTTATTTATTTATTTATTTATTTATTATTTTTAATTTTTGTTACATATAACCACAGGCCTCTAGAAAGACATGTGTAAACTGAATTTAACTGTCTATTATTTAAGGAAATGAGTTTTGGCATCTTGTGATTGTACCATAAGATCACTAACACAGCCAGTAACTCCAGAGAGCTGATTGATCCAGGCCTCCTGAGAAGTGATGGAGCAGTTATAAAGACGCGAGCACAGTGAAAACATGTATAGCTTAAAATAAGCATGTAGATTAAATAGGTTATAGATAAACTGAAGAAAAATTGAAGTGAAGAAAGGAGGTAGCTATGAGAATTTATAGCTGATGGCCTCAATTACTTCTTAATAGTAGGCAAAGTCATCTGCTCAGAGTCTTTAAAAAGAATAATCTTGGAACTCTAAAGGCTTCATTAACTACTGTAATGATTATAAATGAAAGCTGGTTGACTGTTGAGAAATATTTATAACTATTTGAGATTTATAAATGGTAAATATTTAAAGAGAGAAATATCAAGTTAGAGAAAAATTTGTAGAAGTCTTTAGTTCAGTGCTGTGTTATAATGGATATAGAACCAAAATAGTCATAGCTTGCTGAGTTATATTGCATGTAGAGTCTTGGTCATGGCTTACTGAGGTACAATGCATGTGAATACTTAGTCATTTCTTGCTGAAATATTGTGCATGTGAAGGATTGGTTATGGCTTGCTGAGGTACAATGAATGCAGAGACTTGGTCATGGTCTGAGGGAGTTGTCTGGTATTCAAAACTTAACACTTTCTTCTGTAGAGGGAGCAGGAAGACAGTAGGCATATTCTTCTTTAGTCTTCAGATGTTTAACCCCCTGAAAGGAGTTTAAAAGGATAAAAGATAGTGTCTTAGTTACGGTTTCCACTGTTGTAAAGAGACATGACCAAGACAACTCTTGGATTTTAACTGGGGCTGGCTTAGTGGTTCTGAGTTTCAGTCCATTATCATTAAGGCAGGAAACATGGCAGAGTCCAGGCAGACACGGTGTTGGAGGAGCTAAGAGTTCTACATTTTCTTCAGAAGACAAACAGGAGAAGACTGGCTTCCAGCAAGGCAGAAAGAGGGTCTTAAAGGCTACCACCACAGGGAGAGATTCTGCCCACAAGTCCATACCTCCTAACAATGTCACTCCCAGAGCCAGCATATTCAAACCATCACAGATAATTTTGAGGAAAGTCATTGATAAAAGGGAGTTCACCTCTAGAAACACTATGAAAAACCACCAAATCCTGGGATTTCATGAAAGCAAATGAAATGTTTTTCCTGGCAATTTTTTGATGGCAGAATATTGTAGCCTTTTTAGAAAAGTAGATGGAGATAATGGTTTGTGTGTGTGTGTGTGTGTATGCATATGTGTGTGTGTGTGTGTGTGTGTGTATGAATGTATGTTCATGTGTGACTATATTTATATCACTAAAGAACTTAACAAAGATTGGAATCACCTAAAAAAAAATACTTATAAACAGGTCCACACCCCTTGTTCTATTTACCGTCTTTTTCCCCCTACCTTTGCATGGTGGGCTAGAAGGGCAGTTGAAACACTTGAGAACCTTTAATAAGAGTAGGTTTAGAAAAATCAAACCTACAGTCAAGCAGCAAGCAAGTGAATTTGGCAGGAACAGATCTGATTTACTGTGGGATTTCTCCTTTGTTAGAACTAAAAGCTTGAAAGGGAAAACATTAAACATTAGGAAGTTTAAAATTAGAAGGGGAATTATATGATGAAGAAAATAATGAAGTTTTGGGAAACATTTGTCATGAAATTAATAAAAATATTGTATTTAGGGAAATTCAAAAAATAACAAAGGCATTTTCATATTAAAAACAGAAAAGTTTAGAAATTCCGGGATGGAGTTACTTGTAAAAAGGTTTTTATTAATGTGAAAAAAAGAAAGCTATAGCCACATTTGTGACATATATACTTTTAGGTGACTCACAGGCCAGAACTTGAAAGGGTTAGGATCTTTTTATTTGCCTGGGCATCCACATTTTAAATGTTTTCATTGCATGTATACCTTTACTGAAAAGGGTTTGAGTACTTCAAAGTGTACCAAGTCAATTTGTCAGGAAATTATTAAGGAAGCATTGAAAATATATATTGAAAAGAGATAAAGAAAGAAGGAGTTTGGCAAGAAAAATAGTAGGGAAAAAGAAAGACTAATCATTTTCTTTACTGCATTGTGTCTGGTCTTAAAGAAAGTTAAGGGCCTATGCTGACTGTAAGTGTGACATTATCAGAAATTGTTGCATTTTTCTGCATAACTGAGATCAAACATTAAACTTGTGCAGAATGGTTTTACATTGCAAGTAAGACTGCAGCCTGGATTACATTGCAAGATATGATAGATAGATAGATAGATAGATAGATAGATAGATAGATAGATAGATAGATAGATAATCCAGCAAGAAGATAAAAACAGAAAAGGAAAAATTCAAGTGTCGATTAAAGTCAGTGTGTGTCCATTATGGAAATGGCACAGTAGAATAGAGCTCTTACTATCCTGGCTTTCTTGCTTCATAGGTGTTTGACTTTTAGAATGCCTGACTGGATTATTTTATCTATTAATTACAAATATAGCATTTTCTATTGAGAAAGTCAGAGAAATGTGGACAAAGATTGATAAGCAGGGAGCAAAGGTGGTGAAGAAACCTGTAGAGGATGGCTGTCTGAAGACAGTGGTACAGATGAGATATCTACTGGAGTGAGCCAGAGAACACCTGGAATGACAGGAGTTGGAGAGGCAGACTAAGAATGCCTGATGTCCTGTTAGAGGCACAACCCTTGGACAATGGATTGTCCTGTTAGAGGCACAACCCTTGGACAATGGATTGTCCTGTTAGAGGCACAACCCTTGGACAATGGATTGTCCTGTTAGAGGCACAACCCTTGGACAATGGATTGTCCTGTTAGAGGCACAACCCTTGGACAATGGATTGTCCTGTTAGAGGCACAACCCTTGGACAACGGATTGTCCTGTTAGAGGCACAACCCTTGGACAATGGATTGTCCTGTTAGAGGCACAACACTTGGACAATGGATTGTCCTGTTAGAGGCACAACCTTGGACAATGGATTGTCCTGTTAGAGGCACAACCTTGGACAATGGATTGTCCTGTTAAAGGCACAACCCTTGGACAATGGATTGTCCTGTTAAAGGCACAACCCTTGGACAATGGATTGTCCTGTTAAAGACACAACCTTGGACAATGGATTGTCCTGTTAAAGGCACAACCCTTGGACAATGGATTGTCCTGTTAGAGGCACAACCCTTGGACAATGGATTTACAGATTTCAGTGTTCCAGAGATATCAGGAAAAATGCTTGAATCATGTTAAGAAACATTCAGATGGTTTATTATGGAAGTTTTAAGAAAATGATTACAGACCACAAGTTATTCTTCTTAGTCATATGTTGAAGACATTTACTACTCCTGTTCTTCATGTGCAGTCAAAAATTTATGTCTTCCTATCTTGGAGAAAGGAAAGTCTCCAATTCAAAATGTAATTTCTATGGAAGAAAAGAAAATACCATTAACCTTAAGATAGGATGGAATTACCACCACAGGGATCCAAGACTCTCTCTGGTCCCCACTCCCTTTGTGCAATCAAAACACTTACTTCCTGTTACTTCATGTATCACATTATCAAAGAATGTCACTGATTGCTTTTGTCACATAACAGGCTATAAACAAAACAATGCCATGTGTCTTCAATAAAGCTATCAGGATTTTTATGAGTTTAGATATATGGTTATAATTGACTATTAAATGAATATATGTGAAATATCATTATTAATTCTTTCTCTGAATAGAATTTCATCCATTATTCCTCCATAAAGTTTTAATTGAAGATAATCCTATTTGTATGTTGTTTTGTCCTATACTGTCAGCATTAGATGTAGAATTTCACACTTTCAAGTAAATAATAAAAGAGACGCTATCCAGATAAGTCAAGGGGAACTATTTAATTTATTCTCACCTAACAAAAGGATGGCAGCTTTTCAGAAGCAAAAATACAAATTCCATCTGCCATTTTTTTTGTCTCATAGATATTTTGAATTAGATTAGCACTTCCACAGTGGTATGTCTAAAAGACCTCTACAATATTTTTAAAACTATATCTTTTAATTTTTTATTGTCTTGCACCCATAGATATTTATTGATACTATATTTTTCAAAAGAAAATTTAGAATATTATTTTCCCCTCTTTTTCATCTTTTGTAATTTTAAAATATTATTTTGTGATTCGGCCCTTACATTTATATTACATATGCCCAAAATAGTACTTGAGGTTTTTCCTTATCTTCATATGTATTTTTATATAGGCATGTAAATATATATATGTATGTGGAGGTGGGGTGTTGTTTGTGTATGTGTATATGCATATATGTCATTAAACTTTTTTGTTGGTGACTACCTCTCTTCCTCCCCAACACTTGGTGGTCCATTTCTTTCTCAAACTTTCTACTTTCAGGTCATATGTATTCTATTACCTTCCTTCATGCTTGATCACATTTTCTATTTCTTCTTCCCCTTTATGATTCTATAGTCTCTCTCTCTCTATCTATCTCTCTATCTCTCTATCTCTATCTCTATCTCTCCATAAATTCAAAACTATATGTCCATGGGGGATGTAAAGCATTCAGAAAACAAATGTATCTTTCTGAATCTGGTTTATTTTGCCTAACATAAGGATTGCTAGTTTATTAAATTTTACTGCTCATTTTAGGATTCCATGTTTCTTTATTGTTGAATAACTTATTAAATCTAATTTCACACCAAAGCTATGTATGGTCTAAACAAAATACATTTGGTGCAAGGTATTCAACCCTGTCAGAGGAAAGAGGTTAGAATTATCAGAGTATTAGTGATTAAGTTGTGATGGAACATCTGTCTGTATTTATTAACTAGGTGAAATCAAAGAAATATTTCTCCAAAATTCACGACAGAAAGTAATTTTATAATATGGAGCATAGTGAGAGCATAATACCAAGACAACTTCCTAGCCTTTCACATACATTTTAAGAGTTCAGTCAATAAGAACCAAGGCATTATGGCAGCACGAGCTGAGCTATCCACTACAACAGCCTTGGGTATTCTAACACAACTGATGCAAAACAAGATGATCTTAAATCCAACGTTATAAAGATTATACAGACCTTTCAAAGGGAAATGAATAAATCTCTTAAAGAAATACAGGAAAACACAAGCAAACAGGTGAAAGAACTGAATGAAAATGGTTCAAGACCTGAATATAGCAATAGAAGCAAAAATAAATAAATAAATATTTTTTAAAAATTAATGAGTAAATCCTGGAGATGGAAAACCTAGACAAGAGAAGAAACTACAGAAGAAAACATCAGGGACACAACACAGGACATCACAGGTGTGGGTAATATGATAGAACAACACAGGAGATCACAGGTCTGGATAATATGATAGAAGAAATCAAGACTTTTGTTAAAGAAAATGTTAAATATAATGGATTTTTGACATAACACATCCAAGAAATCTGGAATACTATAAAAAGCCCAAATATACGAATGAAAGGAATAAAAGAAGAAAGAGGAAGAGGACAAGAAGAGGAAGAGGGGATTGGGGAACAAGAGGAGAAGATCCTCAGATCAAATGTCATAAAATATTTTCAACAAAATCAAAGTAAAGTTCCCTGA
Source organism: Mus minutoides (assembly GCA_902729485.2). Taxonomy (NCBI): domain Eukaryota; kingdom Metazoa; phylum Chordata; class Mammalia; order Rodentia; family Muridae; genus Mus; species Mus minutoides. The sequence continues at coordinate 262,225 of LR750276.1, forward strand.
CCAAAAGAAAAAGATGGCAATAAACATACACAAAGCTTAAAGAATACCAAATGAATTGGACCTGAAAAGAAAACTCTTTTACCACATAATGGGTAAAATATTGAATGTACAGAACAAAGAGAGAATTAAAAGCTGCAAGGGGAGAAATGCCAAGTAACATGTAAAGGCAGACCTATCAGAATTACACCTGACTTCTCAACAGAGACCCACCCTAAAACCAAAAAATCCTAGGGAGTTATTGAGTTATCTTACAGGATCTTAGATACCACAGATTTCAGCCTAGACTACTGTACTGGCTAGGTTTGTGTCAACTTGACACAGCTGGAATTATCACAGAAAAAGGAGTTTCAGTTGGGGAAATGCCTCCATGAGATCTAGCTGTGAGGCATTTTCTCAATTAGTGNAAGCCAAGGGAAGCAAGCCAGTAAAGAACATCCCTCCATGGCTTCTGCATCAGCTCCTGCTTAAGTTCCAGTCCTGACTTCCTTTGGTGATGAACAGCAGTATGGAAGTGTAAGCCGAATAAACCCTTTCCTCCCCAACTTGCTTCTTGGTCATGATGTTTGTGCAGGAATAGAAACCCTGACTAAGACAACTACTATACCAAGAAAAACTTTTAATGGCCATAAATGAAGAAAACAAGGTACTCTATGACAAAACAAAATTTAAATAATATCTATCCTCAATAGATATAATACTAGCAAAAAAATTCCATCCCAAGGAGCTTAACTGTGCCTAAAAGAACACTTGAAATAAATAATCTCACACCATCAAACCCAAAAGTCAAATCAAATCAAACCAAATGTGAGAGCAAACACATACACACCAACAAAAGCAAAATAAATTAACAATCATTGGTCATTAGTATATCTCAACATCAATGGATTCAATTCCCCAATAAAAAGACACAGGTTAACAGACTAGATGCTAAAACAGGATCCATCAGTCTGCTGCATACATTTTAAAAAAATCTCAGCAACAAAAATGGACCTTATTTCAGAGAAAATGACTGGAGGAAGATTTTTCAAGCAAACAGACCCAAGAAGAAAGGTGAAGTAGCCATTCTAATATCGAGTAAAATAGACTTTCAAGAAAAATTAATCACAAAACATGCAGAAGGACACTTTTATACTCATTAAAGGAAAAACCCACCAAGATCACACCTCAATTATGAACATATACCCCACTTGCAATAGCACCAACATTTTAAAAATAGTATTAAAGCTTCATGAAACTCCACACATTGATACTGGGAGACTTCAACACTGTACTCTCACCAATGGACAGGTCATCAAGGCATTAAACAGAAAAATAAATAATGGAGGTTATGAACCCAATGGACCTAACAGATATCAATAGAATATTTCACCCAATCACAAAAGAATATACCATTCTCTCAACACAAAATCTTCTCCAAATTTTTCCATATAGTTGGGCAAAAAGTAAGCTTCAGCAGATACAAGAAGAATAAAATAATTCACTGCATATTATCAGACCTCCATGGATTAATACTAGACTTTAACCAGAGCAGAAACAGCAAAAGCCTACATACTCAAGGGAACCAAACAATTCTTTAATCATTGAATACTGGAACAATGAAGTAATAAAAAAATAAAGTCTTTCTATAATTAATTGAAAATGAAGCCACAATATAGCCAAACTAAGAGACACAGTAAAAGCAGCACTAAGAGGAAGATTCATGGCATGAAGGGCCTTCATAAAAAATTTGGAGAGATCTCATACTAATGAAAATTAACAGCACAATTGAAAGATCTAGAACAAAAAGCAACAAACACACCCATGAGAAGTAGATGAGAAGAAATAAACAAAGCCAGGGCTAAAATAAATAAATTAGAAACAAAGAAAGCAATGCAAAAAATCAAGAAATCCAAGAGCTGCTTCATAGAATCATCAAGATGACAAGCCCTTAACCAATCTAACTAAAATGCAGAGAGAAAATGTTCAAATTAATAAAAATAAGAATTGAAATGGGAGACACAACAACATACACTGAGGAAATCCAAAAAGTCTTAGTTCCAAAGCCTATCATCCACAAAATTGGAAACTCAAAATGAAATAGACAAGTTTTTTGATAGACAATACTTACAAAAGTAAAACCTAGATCAGGTAAACAATCTAAACAGTAAAATAACCTCTAAGGAAATAGAGGCACTCATTGAAATTCTCCAAATAATCCCAGAGCCAGAGAGTTTTAACACAGAATTCTACCAAACTTTAAAAGAAGAGCTAATACCAATACAACTCAGGCTATTCCATAAAATAGAAACAAAGAACACTGCAAAAATTCTGTGAGGTCACAATCACCCTGTCACTAAACTACGCAGAGATTCAACTAAGAAAGGGAATTTCAGAACAATTTCCCTTATGAACATTAACGCAAAACTACTTAATAAAATGAAAATTGAATTAAAATCTCATAAAATATATCTTACACCTATATCAAGTATGCTCCTTCTCAGGGAGGCAGAGCTGGTTCAATGTATAAAAGTCAATGAATATATTTCACTATATAACAAAATCCAATAGCCCTTCATGTTAAAAGTCTTGGAGAGATCAGTGATACAAAATGCATACCTAAACACAATACAGGCAATATACAGCAAGCCAAAACCCAATATGAAAGTAAATGGAGAGAAATTTAAGGCAAATTCACTAAAATGAGGGACCAAAAAATGTTGGCCATTCTCTCTATGTCTATTCTATATAGTAGCTGAAGTTCTAGCAAGAACAATAAGACAAAGGATATTAGGGGAAACAGATTGGAAAAGAAGTCAATGTATAAATAGTTACAGATGATATGATAGTATACATGTGACCTCAAAAATTCTACCACAAAACTCCTAATTCTCATAATCACTTTCACCAAAGAAGTTGAATATAAAATTAACTTAAAAAAAAAAAAACAGTAATCTTCCTTTATACAAACTACAAGTAGACTGAGAAAGAAATAAGGAAAACAATATCCTTCACAATAGCCACAAATAATATAAAATATATAACCTAGCAAGCAAAACACTTTATGATAAGAACTTCAAGCCTCAGTAAAAAGAAATTAAAGATGTCAGAAAATGAAAAGATCACTCATGCTCATGAATATGTAGTTTTGACACAGTAAAATGGATTTACCAAAAGCAGTCTACAGATTCCACACAATTCTGATCAATTGTATTGTAATAAAATTGATCAATTGTATTCTAATATAATTATTTACACACTTTGAGAAAACAATACTCTAATTTATATAAAGAAGAGAAACATGGGATAGTTAAAACAATCCTGTACAATAATAAAACTTCTTGGGGCACAATGCCTGATTTCAATCTGTACTACAAAGCAATAGTAATAAAAATAATATTATCTTAAAACCAGACAGGTTTATCAATAGACTTTAGTTGAAGACCCATAAGTAATCCCACATACCTATGCATACCTGATTTTGAAAAAGAAGCAAAAGCATACAATGAAAAAAAAAAAGATTCCATATTCAAGGAATGGTACTGCTTTAACTGGATGTTTGTATATAGAGGAATGTAAATAAATCCATTTTAATCAACCTGTACAAAATTCAAGTCTAGATGGATTAAAGTCCTCAACAAAAGTCCAAATACACTAAATTTAATAGACCAAAATCTGGGAAAGAGCACTGAACACATTGGCACAGGAAGCAACTTTCTGAAGAAAACACTAATAGTTCCGACACTAAGATCAACAATTAATACATGGGACCACAGGAAACTGAACAGCTTCCTTAAGTCAAAGGAAATGGTCTGTAGGACAAAACAGCAGTGTTTATTATGGGGAGAGAAACTTTTCTAACCCTACTTCTAACAGAGGCTAAAATGAAATATATAAAGAACTCAAATTTAACCCTCCCCACCAAAATAACCCGATTAAAAATGAGGTAAAGAGATAAACAGAGAGAATTCCAAAGAGAGGGATCTGTAATGGCCAAGAAACACTTTAAAAAAAAGTTAAACATCCTTAATCATCAGGTTCTACCTTACACCATCAGAATGGGAAAAAAAAAAAAAATCCCAAGCAAGAGCACGTGCTAGCAAGGATGACAAGGGGACCACTCCCCCATTGCTGATGTAAGTGCAAACTTGTGGAACCAATTTCTGGCAGCATCTTAGGGTTTTACTGCTGTGAACAGAAATCATGACCAAGGTAACTTTTATATGGACAGCATTTAACTGGGGCTGGCTTACCGGTTCAGAGGTTCAGTTCATTTTCATCAAAGTGTGAAAATAGCAACATCAAGGCAGGCATGGATGGGAGTTCTATATCTTCATATAGAACTAGCAGAATATTAACTTCCTGGCATCTAGGAGGAAGAATTTAAAATGCACAGCCACAGTTCCTGGGCTAAGCATATAAAAACCATTACAGGCAGTTACTCAGAAACCTGTGGATATTTCTACCTCAATACCCAGCCATTCCTGGGCATATACTCCAAAGATGCTTCACCATACCACAAAACACTTGCCCAAGTACATTTATAGAAGCTTTATTCATAATAGCTAGAAACTGTAAACAAACTAGATGTCCCTCAACCAAAGAATGGATATAGAAAATATGGTACATTTACACAGTGTACTATTACTGAGATACTAAAAAGAAAGATATCATGAAATTTGCAGGCAAATAGATAGAATTGGAAGATATCATCCTGAATGAGGTAACCAGACACAGAAAGGAACACATGGTACATACTCATAAGTATATATTATCCAGAAAGTACAGTATAGCCATGCTACAATCTACAGACACAAAGAAGCTAACAATGATGGTCCACGAGAGGATGTGCAAATCTCATAGAGAAGGGGAAATAAAATAGACATTGGAGGTAGAAGGAGGGAAAGAACTGTGTGGGAAAGAGGGTGGGGAGAGGAACAGTAGAGATCAAGTGTGAGGAGGATGGAGAGAGAGAGAAATAAAATTGGTGTGGGTGGTGTGGATGAGCCAGAAACATATAACAAAGGAAACTCTATGGAACCTATGAAGGTGGTGGCCTTAGCTCAGACTCCTAGTAATAGGTGATATGGAACCTGAAACGACCACAAGACTTCCAGTGGAGGGACAGGGACACCATTCCAACCATAAAACCATCTACCCATAATTTGTCCTGCCTACAAGATATGCAGGAATAAAGATGAACCAGAAATTGAGTGAATGGCCAATCAATGACTGACCCAACCTGAGAACCATACCATGAGAGAAATGCCATCTCTGACACTATTAATGATGTTCTGCTATTATTTGCAGACAACAGCCCAGCATAACTGTCATCAGAGAGACCTCACGTAGCAGCGGATGGATCCAGATACAGAGACCCATAGCCAAACATCTGGTGTATCTCAGGGAATTTTGTGGAAGAGGAGGAGGATTGAAAGATTCAGAGGCATCAAGGAAATTACAAGAAAACCTACAGGATCAACTAACCAGGGACTATAGGGGCTCATAGAGACTGAACTACCAACTAAGGAGCATTCATTGGACATACCTAGGCCCTCTGTACATAACAGTAGTGCATCTCAGTCTTTATGTATGTCCCCTAACAGCTACAGCAAGGACTGTCTCTGACTCTGTTCCTGCCTTTGTATTCCTTTCCCCTAACAGGCTGCCTTGTCTAGACTCAATAGAAGATACACCTAGTACTACTAGAACTTGATATGCTAAGGAGGCAGGTTGATATCCATGGAAGGCATCCCCTTCTCTGAGGAGAATGGGAGGAGGGAATGGAGAGAGGGGAGGGACTGGGAGGAGAAGAGATAAAGGAAGCTTTGATTTGGAATGTAAACTAAATAAATAAATTAATGAATAAAAAAAAGAAATTAAATCATGGATATTTGGTACAGAATCAAACAATGCATTTATTTTTTTAGTTGATTTATGATCTATTTTCTAATCATCAATTTTGAGACTATTCCCTTTTATAAGTATATACAATAAAATGACAGATATATATTTATGGCTAATTTAAACAACACTCTAAAGGAAATATTATATCATTTTTTCTTTAGCTATCTCTCTACCTTTTTCTATCTATATCTGATTTATTTATGATAAGCCATAAATAAAGTGTATTTTTCAACTCCAGTATTAAACCGTGAAGCATCTGTCCAATGGTCTATAATCTGTAAAGAGTTGGACCAGAGGAATATTTTTCCTAAAATGTTAACATTACTTTTTATAGTAAAATGATCTAATTTATATATGCATATCTATGTATGTAAAACAATATATCTTTAGGTAGTATTTTCTAGTAAGTAATTTATGGTCTGAAGTTGCTTCAACATAACTCTTATAACCCCTATATTTTATAAATGAGTTTCCCTGAGCATCTGTGAGGGTGAAGGAGGAGGTAAGAGATTCAGTTCAGTTCTTTTACTGTCAAAATCCTAGAATTTACCACTACAATTTTCTCAATAAAATTGCTACCATTATCTACAAGAGTGGATTAATGGGGAACCAATTTAATTTTTAATTTTATTTACCTTTATCATTTTAGATTTCCAGTAAAAGTCAAAATTTCAGTATCATGATTTCACATGGTATTATAAGACTGTATTAGTGGGCTTACATTCACTCAACCAAGTAAGAAACCTCTGTGAGATTTTGTTTCTGATAATCTGATAGCATAAGAATAAATGAATGAATGATATCACCTCAGCTCCTCTATTTTGATCCCTGGAGAGCACTAAAATCAAACTATATTTTCCAAATTCCAGAAGCTCCTAAATATTCAACAGACATGATGATTCTGCATACATACCTTAAATTTACCCTCATTAACCACTTCTCAAATTGAACTGTGACATTTTTCTTAGTGTTTTTGTCAAGTAAGATTAAATTGCATATGTCCTAGTTTTGTGCGGTGTTGAGAAACATCAATTATTTGCTTCCATTTGTGGCAGTTGCACACTGGCAAAACACTCCATTAGTGAGGTGAACTCTGGGTTACTAATTAGAGAAGCACCCCATTAGTGACTTTTATTTATCATATACTTTGGCAAATTAAATTATCTCGATGATGTGCTAAATATATGACCTAGAATGCTCAGGATAAAGTTTTCTTTTTCTTTTTTCTTTCTTTTTTTCATGTTGCCACCTGGAATATGTTTGTGTATTATTTCAATATTATACAAAATACAGGTGTGAGTCTCTGTTTTGTCAGCTGCAGTAGCAACACAGAGGTGGCTTCCTTACAGCAAGGTAGTCCTTTCACTGGTCCTTTAGTTCATTGAAGTAAATTTTCTTCTTTTCTATCTTGGTGTCATACAAATGGGTACATTAATGAATGTAATTAACATCCATATAATTAAGCATTGCTATGTTTCAAACTTGAATCTCAGAAAACGAGCCTTACTCTTTTGGTTTGTATCATCTCTGTTTTTACAGGCTTACTTCTGGTCGCATTCCATGGGATGTGAAAAACCTGTGCATTATAGCATGTATTTAGTTTACAGAAAGGCCAGTTCAATAATACAGTATTTATAGACATAATTGCCAGAAAAATGGCTAGTAAAAATTGTCCTCTGCTAGAACACTTTGTTTTGATGTTGTAGGTGAACCTATAGACTATGAAAACCACATATAAAATGGGGACAATGAAAGCTACTCAGTTTACCACCCTATCCTCTAGGTCTCTTCTCCATCACTTCCCTAAAGTCTCTTTCACGAGGGCATGAGTGATTTTTACAGACTTCTTTATCTAAAAATTTCTAAGGGTAATTGACTAAAAATTGGCTCTTTTAGAGTAGGCATTTTAGTAAATGTGTCCATTAGAGAATAACCCTGCCACAAAATTGAAGCAAACAATATACTTTAAATTCTCAGTAATGAAATGGTTACTTAATTAAATCTACTTTCTCTCTCTCTCTCTCTCTCTCTCTCTCTCTCTCTCTCTCTCTCTCTTTCTCTCTCTCTCTTTTATTTTGAGGGCGTGCAATTCAAGAAAACCTTATGTACCCAGAGCTCTTTGTGTAATTCTAATAACAATAGTTCCAATGAGTACTATTTCACCATGTTCTTTCTCTATGTGCTTTCATAGTCCCTACTAGCACAATTGTGGATTTAAAGTAAATAAAAGATCTTGCTTAATAATATCTAAAATAATAACTATTTTAATTGAAAAAAATGTAGAAAGGTTTAATAATACATTTCTTTCTTTTGAACTTAAAAAAATAATAAATAATAAAGTAAATATATTTGTAGTTTTTATTTTTATTTTTTCATTGAATGGAAAATAAATTCTTTTCTCATAAAACATATCCCGACTACAGTTTTCCTTCCCTCTATTCCCCCAGTGTCTTCTCACTACAATTCTCACTGACATCCTTTCCCTTTTTGTCTTTCTTGAATGGCTGAGAAGCACTTAAAGAAATATTCAAAGTCCTTAGTCCTCAGGGAAATGGAAATCAAAATGAACAAGAGATTCTACCTTACACCAATAAGAATGGCTAAGATCAAAAACACAAGTGACAGTACATGCTGGTGAAGATGTGGAGAAAGAGGAACACTCCTCCATTGTTGGTGGCATTGCAAACTGGTACAACCACTCTGGAACTCAGGAAATCAATCTGGTGATTCCTCGGAAAATTGGAAATAGTTCTACACAGCTATACCACTCCTGGGTCCCAAAGATGCTCTACCATACCACAAGGACATATGCTCCACTACATTCATGACAGCCTTATTTGTGATAGACAGAAACTAGAAACAACCTAGATGTCCCTCAATCAAAGAACGGATACAGAATATGTGGTCAACTTACCTAATGGAATTTCATCTATTAAAAGTGAGGACATGTATATCATCCTGAGTGAGATAACCAAGAACCAAAGGACATGGTATGAAATCACTGATAAGTGGATATTTGCTAAAATACAGAATAAATATGATACAACCCACAGACCATAAGAAGTTTAACAAGAAGGAAGGTCCAAGTGAGAATGATTCAATCCTAATTAGAAGAGCAAAACAGTCATGAGAGGTAGAGGGAGTGAGGAATAATGGGTGGAAGAGAGGATTGGGAAATGAAGGGTGGGAGAATCTGATATGGGAGGAGAAAGGAGAGAAGCACAGAGAGGCACAAGAATGAATGAAAATAGGCATCTGTTGGGGTGGAGAAGGATGGACCCTATAGAAAGTCCCAGATACCTGAGATGTGAGAGACTCCCAGGAAGCAATGAGGATGACCTTAGCAGAAATGACTAATAGTGGAGAAATAACCTGAAGAGACCATCTCCGGTAGATAGACAGGGGCCCCCAGTGGAGGGATGGGGGTCACCAATCCACCTTCAAAAATTTTGACCCAGAATTGTTCCTGTCTAAATGAAATGTAGGGACAAAAATGGAGCAGAAATTGTAGGAATGGCCATCCAGTGACCAGCCAAACATGGCATCCATCCCATACTCAAGTACCAAATCCTCACCCTAGTACTGATGCTATGTTTTCTTGCAAACAGGAGCCTAGCATGGCTGTCCTCTGAGAGACTCTATGAGCAACTGACTGAGACAGATACAGATACTTATAGCTAACGATTGGACTGAGGTAAGGGATACCTGTTGGGGCTTCAAAGGATTTAAAGAACAGAATTGATGGCAACCCCATAGAAAGACCAGCAGTGTCAATTAACCCAGAGGCTGTGGGAGCTCACAGAGACCGAGGCACCATCCAAAGAACATACATTGGCTGGTCTGTGGTCCAGGGCACATATGTAGCAGAGGAATGACTTGTCAGGCCTCAGTAGGAGAGTATATACCTAATCCTGTAGAGACTTGATACCCCGGGGAAGAGGGATGCCCTAGAGGGAACTAAGGTTAGGTGGGTGATTGGATGGTTGAGGAAAATCCTCAGAGGCAAAGGGAAGGAGAGAGGAGGTAAAGAACTCTGAGAGAGGAAACTGGAAATGAGAGACAATTGAACATAAATAAATAAAATTTATTTTTAAAAAAGAAGACAAAAAAACCAAACATGACAAAATAAAACAAAACAAAAAACATCATATCAAAGTTAGATAAGTCAGAACAGAAGGAAAAATCTCCAAGGGAAGGTGGAAAAATAAAAGGCCCTCTGATTTCCATTATCAGAAGTGCCATAAAAATGCTGTGATGGCTACTCCTGGTTGTCAACTTGAATTCATCTTGAATGAACTGCAATCCGGAAATGGAGGGCATACCTCAGATCCAGATCTTGAGGCTGGAAGGAACAGGCTTCTGACCCATATCTTGATATGGGATGAAACAAGCCTTTAATCCCAGGCTACAGAGGCAAGCCTATCTCTGAGTTCAAGGCAATCCTGGGACAGAGCAAGTTCCAGATCCATGCATGGTGGTAAACACTTCAATCTGGGCCATACCTTCTGCTGGAGACCTACATAAGGACATTGGAAGAAGGAAGGTTTTCTTCTTTTCCTGCTTGCACTTACTTGCCAGCACATCCATCCATTGGAACCTCCTTCTTCAGAATTCCAGCTTATATAGAAGGCGAGCTGAAACACTTAGCCTCGTGGAGCTGAGCAACTACTTGATTCTTTGACTTCCCAATTCACAGCTCTCCATTGTTAGGGTTAGGGGGTCTGTAGATTATGAGTCATTCCAGTCATTTCCCTTAATTTATGGAGACATTCCATAAGTTTGGTGACTTTAGGGAACCCTAACTAAGATAAATGTTAAGCCAAAAGCTATAATATATTCAGAAAGGACCTGGTACAGACCCACATAGGCACTGTGCTTGATGTTTCAATCTCTGTGAGTTCATATGAGATTTGCTCAGTTGATTCAGAGGACCTTGTTCTCCTGCTTTTCTCCATCCCCTTTGACCCTGATACTCTTTATGTCTCCTCTTCTATGGGGTTGCCTGAGCTCCAAGAGTGTGGATTTGAAGAAAACATCACATTTACTGCTTTGTGTTCTAAGATCTCTTTCTTGAAGATAGGTCTCTGTATGTATTCGTCTCTACTTCCTGCAGGAGCATGGTTTTCTGATTATGGCTGAATAAGGTACTAGTGTATAAGTATACAAGAATATCATTAGAAGTCCATTTATTGTTCCTTATTTTATAGACTAGAAATATTTGGATTTACCCTAGGTCTCTTGGATATCTAGGCTCTGAGTTTTAGTCACCCAAGCAGTATCCTACAAGGGTTCCATCTCATGAAATTATCCTTAAGTCAAATCAGATATTGGTTGTCTACTCTCAAGAGCTCTGTGCCATTTCTCTCACATAATTGTGTGGACAGGACAGATTATAGATCAAATATTTTGTGGCTGGGTTGGTGTCTTGGTTAGGGTTTTACTGCTGTGAACAAACATCATGACTAAGGCAACTCTTATAAAAGATAACATTTCATTGGGGATGGTGTGGGGAGCTTTTGGAGGCCACTTGGCAGGAATCTGACATTGGCCAAGGATAAGGAAATGGGCTTCAGACAGAAATATGACATTAGACAATGACAAGGAAGTGAGCTCAGGCAGGTATCTAATTTTAGGCTAGAACAGGGAAGTAAGTTCAGGCAGGAATCTTCATTTTCAGGTGGAACAAAAGAAGGAGGCTTCAGGAAAGAATCTGATTTTGGGCTTGGACAAGAAAGTAAGCTCAGATATTTGAGTCATCCTGAAAAGCTCTTTCCTGCCCGGACTGACTGAGCAGGCTTAGTCAGGATGGTTTACAGGTTCAGAGGTTTAGTCCATTATCACCAAAATAGGAGGATGGCAGTGTCCAGGCAGGCATGGTGCATAAGGAGCTGAGAGTTCTACATCCTCACCTGAATGCCTCTAGGAGAAAACTGTCTCTCACAAGGTTAAAAGGAATGTCTCATTTTCTACCCTGACAGTGACACACTTCTCCCAACAAGGGCATACCTACTCCAACAGGACCACACTTCCCAATAGTGCTACTTCTTGGTCCAAGCATATTCAAACCACCACAGTTGCTGTTTACACTCCTCTTTTGTAGCTGTCAGTCAGAGTACCTTCCCACACTAAAGATATTAGGACATAAAGGTTATACTTCCACAGGGGCACCAGCTCAACCTCTCTATCATCAATAAAGTTGACTAGGTGTTGTTTTCAGCACTGAGGCCTTGCTCTCATTTTATTAGATATTTTCTTTAATACATTTCAAATGTTATCCCCTTCCCTAGTTTCACCTCCAAAAACCCCTCTATCCCCTTCCCCCTCCTTCTGCTCACCAACCCACCCACTCCTGCTTCCTGGAACTGGCATTCCCCTATACTGAAGCATAGAACCTTCACAGGACCAAGGGCCTCTCCTCCCATTGGTAACAGAAAAGGCCACCCTCTGCTACATATGCAGCTGGAGCCATGAGTCCCACCATGTGCTTTCTTTGGTTGCTGGTTTAGTCCCAGGGAGCTCTGGGGTTACTGGTTAGTTCATATTGTTGTTCTTCCTATGAGACTGCAAACCCCTTCAGCTCCTTGGGTCCTTTATCTAGCTTCTTCACTGGGGACCCTGTGCTCAGTCCAATGTGTGGCTGTGAGCATCCACTTCTGTATTAGGCAGGCACTGGCAGAGCCTCTCAGGAGACAGCTATATCAGACTCCTCTCAGCAAGCTCTTGTTGGCATCCACACTAGTGTCTGGATTTGCTGGTTGTATATGGGTTGGAAATCCAGGTGGGGCAGTTGTTTGAGATTTCCAAGGGAACCTTTTTGTCAACAATTCAATTGGATATAACCTAGTTCTATCACTAGAAGCTTCGTTTGGTAACAAGATATGGACACTTTTGACTCTGACTTTTTCATCATTTGGAAACATTGTTAGGATTCCCATCATATATGTTAAGAAGTTTCCAATGCACTGAATTTCTCTACCATCCCAAAATGCCCCTCAATTTTAGCTGCCTTTCTGGGCATTCCATCACTTAATCCTATCACCCCTCCCCCTTCCCAATCTGATCTTTCTGAGTCTGAGTTATCTCCTCAGGATGAATTTTATTTAGTTTGCCTGCAAATTTAATGATGCCCTTGCTTTTAAAGGCTGAGAAATACTTCATTTTCTTCATTCAATATTCTATTGAGGAACATGTAGGCTGTTTGAAATTCCTGCCTACTATGAGTATAGCACCAGTGAACATGGTGGAGCAAGTGGTGTTGTGGTAAGATGGAGCATCTTTTGGGTCTATGTGCCTGAGAGTTGCATAGCTGGATCTTGAGGTGAATTGATTCCCATCTTTCTGAGAAACTTCCATATTGACTACCATGGTGGCTGTCCATGTTTCCACGCCCACTGGCAATGGATCAGTGTTCCACTTATTCTACACTCTTGCCAACATAAACTGTCACTTATTGCTCTTATCTATTTTTGGCAGATGTAAGATAGAATCTCAAAGTAGTTTGACTTTCATTTCCCTGATGACTAACGATCGAACATTTCAAGTGTTTCTCTACCATTTTGGTTTTACCCATTGAGAATTATCTGTTTAGATCTGTACTGAATTTTTAATTGGGCTTTTTTGTTTTGTTTGTTTTTTTTAATATTTAGGTTTTTTTTTTTTTTTTAGTTCTTTATATGAGTTAGAAATTACCCTTCTATTGGATATGGAGTTACTATGTTTTTAACCATACAGTAGGCTGCTACTTTGTCCAAATGATAGTGTTCTGCGCCTTGCTTTTCAGTGTCCTGAGGTCCCATTTGCTAATTGTTGGTCTTAATGGCTTGCTTAGGCTCTTCTTTTCCAGAACTCTTTCCCTCTGCCAGTATCTTAAGTCTATTTTGGGGGAATATGTTCATAGGGAAAGAATTGAAAGGAAATAGTGAGGGCATACTGCCAGAAGAGGACAACCCTCACATCTACCGAAACTCTGATTCATTTAAATTTCTTTGTTTAAAAAATCCAAAATCCAATAAAAATATGTACCCTGGGTAAACTTGAAAGAAACAGAATCCAATAGATACACGCAGAATACACTCATCCCAAAATCTCTACCCCACATCCCAACATTAGCAAAAGTACAAACAACCTGTTTAGCTTCAAGATGTTAAGTGGTTGAGGAAATAAATCAGCTCAAAAAAATCTATCAACCCAACTATACATGAAGGATTTACCAGCAAATTTTAGCTTATCCGAACTATCTGGACCTATCTACCTGAGCAGAGATGAACACGCCCACTTCTAGATGACAATGATATTTCCAAAGAAGAAACACTCTCAATAGACAGCTTCATAATTCTTTTAAACAGCTTATCTTTTGAACTGACTATGGCTAAGTTTTTAGAAGCATAAACTTTGGGAGATGCAAATATTCAGACAATTGCAGTCCTAAAACATCATTGCTCTCCTGTAAGATTGAGTGAAGCAACTGTATAACAAAGACATTGTTGAAGTTCTGTTATTTACGTTATCTATTCAATTCTATGCTTTTCTTTTCTTCTATCTATTTGTTGTCTCCATACAAACAGCATAAATGCAGACACGAAAATAAAGGATAGCGGAAGTATGTCACACATTTTCAAATATTTATTATATTCTTACGTTTATAACATTCAACTATGAAATCAGATTTAAATTCTCAAAAATTACATTAAAGCCTTTAAAATATATTTATTCATTATTAGTTACTTTACCTTATAGTTTATATCCTAAACTCAAACTGTATCTCATTCCTAGAATAAATTAATATAATCTAGATATTGCAATTTCTTTATAATAAAACTTCTGAATTAGAGGTTTTTTTCTCAATTTATCTTTGCACCAAAAACCAAGTCAATTTTTCAGATCATTACTGAGTAGCTAGATACAGTATATAGAATGAGACATACACAACCCTACACTCTCCTGTGTGTGTGTGTGTGTGTGTGTGTGTGTGTGTGTGTGTGTGTGTGTTACTTATTGTATTCAGTTATATATGTAATGTGGGAAGTGGAGGCCACAGGAAAAATATGCATATCATTCCTCAGGATCAGTCTCTGAGACCTATTGTTCACTGATTGTGTGAGGCTGTCTGGATGTAGCCTAATGTAATTCTCCAGCTCTGCATAAGAAAAATACTCTTCTCTCCATGTTAGGATTTCTAAGGCAAAAATGGGAGCAAATTGCTAATGTCATTTCTGTTTGTTTAAGATGTTTTTATTTAGATCCATCTCATCACTAATCTTTATGAATAAAATCTTTATGAATAAAATTATTGTAAGAATAACCTAGAGATTAATCCAGCATTTTAAAGAGCTTCCTTAAGTTATGTGATATATCATGGCTCATTGTTTCCATACTCTTTTTAAGTGAACTAGAGGAGCTTTACCTGAAAACAATGGATAGCTTTTCTACTTAATATTTAATCTTTCTGTTATAGTATATAAAGATGTGTATATAGTTTGATTTTCCTAAGCAGAATCAATTTTATAACAATTCTTAGTAACACTTTTTTACAGTTGCTATGTACTGAAAGTTCAATACATTCTGTATTCATCCTATACATTAATGACTCTTACATGACACAATACTCGAGAAGAGGAGCATAAAGAGTGGATATTGTGGATCACAGAGTGACGGTATAGTCCATCATGATGGACAAGATGCAAATGTGAGCCATGGGGCAGCTGGCCACATTGCAGCCCTGGAATAAAGAAGCAGAATGTGGTGAATTCTGCTTTTCAGTTTCATATCTCCATTCTATTCAATCTGCAATTCCAGGGCCAAGGATGGTACCATCCAAATTTAAGACACGATATCCCTCTTCAGTTGATCCTTTCTAGAATCACCATTACAGGTAAATAGAGGGGTATATGCATTTCCATATTGATTCTAAGTTTTACTAAGTTGACAATAAAGATTGACCACCAACCCATATTAATTTTAATTATCAAAACACATTTGATCAGAAAAATATGCACATGACAAAGAAAAAAAGATAAAATATCAGTCTATTTGAATTACAAGTCTCTATGGCTATACATTATAGCCATTGTATATTCATGTTTCCTGATGCATTGAAGTGATCTATGAATTTTTTTTAAATTTTTATTAATCTTTTTATTCAATATGTTACAACTAGACCTATAGCTATCATGGTGGACTACAGGAAACCTAAGCCTTGAGAAGATATAGAGAAATTACATTCTTTTTTTTTAATGTTTTTAAGGCATTTTTATTAGATATTTTCTTCATTTACATTACAAATGCTATCCCCCAAACCCCCTATACCCTCACCCCTCCCTGCTCTGCAACCCACCCACTCCCGCTTTCTGACCCTGGCATTCCCCTATACTGGGGCATATGATCTTCACAATACTAAGGGCCTCTCTTCCCATTGATGGCCGACTAGGCCATCCTCTGCTATATATGCAACTAGAGACATGCCTGGCAAATACAGAAGTAGATGATCACTGTCATCTACTGGATGAGAAATTAAATTCTAATAACTATAATGAGGGAAAAGGCAATGGGGGTAGTTCTCAAATAAGTAAGTGTATTTATTTCTACCTAACAACTCTCAGCAATGAAAAAAATATGAAAGGCTTTATTTTATATGGACCTAAAAGTGAAGTCATCCCTATTCTTTTCCATTGCGTGGAGACCTTATTGGTCAGCATTATTATGTCTCTTGGGAGCTTGAAGGAAGTTTGATGTAAAATATAAGGCTCCTTTCACACACTTACGGAATTAAAATCTGTATGCAGTATTTTCTCACTTAGCCATCATGTGTAAAATTAACAACACAGCGTAATAGAGCAATAATAAAATGTATTTAGCATATTATAGAAACAAAACAAAGTTTCAGCATCAGGAAGAGCAGCTAGAAATTTGAAATGATTATTTCAGACAGAATTTGATTAAATAAAAATGTAATTAAAATAAATGATAATATAACTTCATTAAATATTTAATAGTAATATTTATAGGTTATCTTTTCAGAACATATACATAAACTTGTCTGAATAAAATTTATACAAATACACATTTTTAATTTCATATTCAGATACAATATAGATGAACCAAACAGTGAAATATAAAATTCCTATGCAAAGCTTAGGATGCTAACTCCATGTAATCTCCATATTTCATAAAGTTCTGACTGTGTAGAACATCCCTTCTCATTCTGTTGATGATCACTCACAAAACAAAAAACTGTCTTACAATTTCCAACAACAATTACCACATAACACTGCCCTCAATGGACAAAAAGCACATCAACACAGACTGATTATGGTTATTATATAAGCAAATGTATAGTTACCCAATGACTATGGATATGTACAGACCATTGTTTCTAAGAAAATAAAGTCATGTGCAATCAAAGAACAATGGGAAATATATACAGAGAGAGTTCTGAGATGCATTCAGCAATTTTATTATTTGCAATACTAAATTGTTCCTACTATTTCCTTTGTTGTTTTTACTACTTTCATTTTAAAAGAAAATTATACCAGTTAAAAGATAAGTGAAAATAAACAAATACTTTTTTTTTGACATAGGGTTTCTCTATATTTCTTTTGTTCTGAAATTTGCTCTGAAGAAGAGGTTCACTTCAAACTAATAGAAGTCCATCTGCCTCTTGCCTCCAAGTGCTGACATTAAAAGTGTGTGCGACCACTGCCTGATAAAGAAAAGCTCTGTAGGGTTATAATTGAATCGCAGATATAGTAATACAATTATCATCCCTGGTTGAGCCCAATCACAACATACAAAATACTCTACAAATACATCTACAAAATACTCCCATATCTAAGACTCGGGAAACATTGCCAAAAGGAGGACTAAAGATTGTAAGAGCCAGAGGATCAAGAATTTGTTTTGAAATTGTGTCTCCTACTGACAACAGAAGCTATACCTGAAAACACTCACCAACAGGACCACCCAAACAGGAACCTAGGAAATGCAACAGCAATGAGCATGACAAAGCGGAGTTAAGAAGAGCTCATTAGACCTCAGTCTAATTAGTTGTACAGGGCCAAACATTCAGCTCTGAAAACATACTTACAAATTGCATTGCATGTATATTTTTTTCCAACATTTATTAGAAAATTTCTTCATTTACATTTCAAGTATTATCCAGAAACTTCCCTATACCCTCCCCCCTCCCGGCCCTGCTCCCCTACCCACCCACTCCCACATCTTGGCCCTGGCGTTCCCCTGTACTGGGGCATATAAAGTCTGCATGACCAAGGGGCCTCTCTTCCCAATGATGGCCAACTAGGCCATCCTCTTCTACATATGCAGCTAGAGACATGAGCTCAGGGGGTACTAGTTAGTTCATGTTATTCTTCCACCTATAGGGTTGAAGACCCCTTCAGCTCCTTGGGGACTTTCTCTAGCTCCTTCCTTGGGAACCCTGTGTTCCATCTAATAGCTGACTGTGAGCTTCCACCTCCATGTTTGCCAGGCATTGGTATAGTCTCCCACGAGACAGCTATATCCGGGCCCTTTCAGCACCATCTTGCTGGCATATGCTATAATGTCTATGATTGGTGGCTGATTGTGGGATGGATCCCTGGCAGCCACAGTCATTGGGTCCATCCTTTGGATTCAGCTTCACACATGATCTCTGTAACTCCTTCAATGTGTGCTTTGTTCTTAATTCTAGGAAGGGGTGACGTGTCCACATTTTGGTCTTCCTTCTTCTTGAGTATCATGTGTTTAGTAAATTGTATCTTGGGTAGTCTAGGTTTCTGGGCTAATATCCACATATCAGTGAGTACATGTTATGTGAGTTCTTTTGTGATTGGGTTACTTCACTCAGGATGATGGCCTCCAGATGCATCCATTTGCCTAGGAATTTCATATATTTATTGTTTTTAATAGCTGAGTAGTACTCCATTGTGTAAATATACCAAAATTTTGTATCCATTCCTCTGTTGAGGGACATCTGGGCTCTTTCCAGTTTCTGGCTATTATGAATAAGGCTGCTATGAACATCGTGGAACAGGTTTCCTTATTACCAGATGGAATATCGTCTGGATATATGCCCAGTAGGGGTATTGCAGGATCTTCTGGTAGTACTATGTCCAATTTTCTGAGGAACCGCCAGACTGATTTCCAGAGTGGTTGAACGAGCTTGCATTCCCACCAACAATGGAAGTGTTCCCCTTTCTCCACATCCATGCCAGCATCTGTTGTCACCTGAACTTTTGATCTTGGCCATTCTTACAGGTGTGAGGTGGAATCTCAGGGTTGTTTTGATCTGCATTTCCCTGATGATTAAGGATGTTGAACATTTTTTCAAGTGCTTCTCAGCCCTTCAGTATTCCTCAGTTGAGAATTCTTTGTTTAACTCTGTGCCCCACTTTTTAATGGGGATATTTGATTTTCTGATGTCCACCTTCTTGAGTTCTTTATATATATTGGGTATCAGTCCCCTATCTGATTTAGGAGTAGTAAAGATCCTTTCCCAATCGGTTGGTGGCCCTTTTGTCTTGTTGACAGTATCTTTTGCCTTACAGAAGCCAAGGCTGCCCACTTTATCCTTACCTATTCAATATAGTACTTGAAGTCCTAGCCAGAGCGATTCCACAACAAAAGGAGGTCAAGGGGATATAAATTGGAAAGGAAGAACTCAAATTATCGCTATTTGCAGATGATATGATAGTATATATAAGTGACCCCAAAAATTCCACCAGGGAACTCCTAAACCTGATAAACAGCTTTAGTGCAGTAGCTGGATATAGAATTAACTCAAAGAAATCAATGGCCTTTCTCTATACAAAGGATGAACTGGCTGAGAAAAAGATCAGGGAAACATCACCCTTCACAATAGTCACTAACAATATAAAATATCTTGGTGTGACTCTTACGAAGGAAGTGAAAGATTTGTATGACAAGAACTTCAAGTCTCTGAAGAAAGAAATTGAGGAAGATCTCAGAAGATGGAAGGATCTCCCATGCTTATGGATTGGCAGAATCAATATAGTAAAAATGGCTATCTTGCCAAAAGCTATCTACAGATTCAATGCAATCCCCATCAAA